>CM055895.1:23706744-23971744 GCA_029582155.1 Panopea generosa
GGGCGTCGCATCTGTAAGTGTATACATGTATACACAATTATTATTGCATGTACGGTAGTGATTCAGCGCGTCGCATCTGTAAATGTATTATTGCATGTACGGAAGGACTAATCGCCTTGTGTTAGTTAAAACAATATTTTATTCATATAAGTACATATATTTAGCATAAATTTAACAATAAAGTCATACGTTCAACGAATTATGTGGAAAGGATACAGAAAGAAGCTTTAGAAGCTTGTATAAATCTGCTTCCGTAACAGTTATTTTACATTTCATATAGACTTTATCATATTGTTCCGAAATAATTTCTATTTGGCCAAATGTGCAAAAATTGATTTAAGAAATGATGGTTTATTCAGAATATTTCAAAAAATAAAAAAGAGAGTATTGGTTGAAGAGTAGGAAAGAAAGAAAGAGACTCCACTGATTTTATTTTCTTTATCGGTTCATTCCGATACAGGGGATAGGTATTTTGCAAGTTTATGTTTATCAATCCAATCCATTCATTAACCATTGTTTCTTACTATCCAAGATCAAATAGAGGCGTGTTGTTATAATTAAGTAAGTAAAAAACATGACAAGTCATTATTATCTATGTTAAATCGTTTGGTCTTTATAATAAATATAATTTTGACTGACTGAAAATCGAGTTGTTGTCAGTTAGTGTAAAATTTCCATACAGAAGGTCATTCAAGGAAGGATCATGTGGGTGGATAAGCTAATTTTATTTCAGTCATCATCCTTTGTCTATATTGGTGAAATAGTCTGCACCTGAATATAATAATGATATGTGTCCTCAATTTCACCAAAAAGACAATTTGGACTTGCAACTATGTTTTTTTTGAATAAATGTTGATTCAAGTTACTGCGATTTGTACGAAGTCGTGTACCATATATTTGGGCAGTTCGGTTTCCTGTATGATAGTGATTTGGAACCTTTTGTTTATTAGCGTTAATATTTGATTTGAATATATTAAGGGAAGGCGACTCTCTTATGAGGTGAGGAAGATTATTCCTTTCACGCACAGAAGAAGGTATGAATGAATTAAAATATAATTGAGCATAACATGAAAACGTCCAAAGGTCTTATGCATTTCGGATGGTATTGCCAATAAGATTCCCAGCATTTTCAGGTAATAGTTAACATAGGTACGAAGGAGATAATCCATTATGCATTTTGTGTTTTTGTCTTCTTATTTTTTAAGGATTCCCAACAGGTCTCTTTGTACAAGGCTGATATAGAAACAAGTTTTGTTGCTCCCGTTACTATTCTTGCTGCTTCCAACTGAATCTTTTCTATTTCATTAATTTCATACAAAGAGCAATTATACCAGACTATGTTAGCATATTCAAGAATTGGACGTATAAAAGTAGTTTATCTAATCTCAAGTGATTTTCTATCTAATTGAAATTTTAAAAGTCGCATAATGTTTATACTTTTCCATGCCTTTTCTTTTATGTATTGAATGTGTTCATGCCATGCTCCATTATTAGAAAAAAAGTAAGGCCCAGATGTTTATGAGTAATAACGTATTGTATAACAGTTTGATTCATAGACATATTTGGATGTATCGGTTTGTTGATTTTACTGGTAATAACCATCGATTCTGTTTTATTTGGATTAGAAATAACAAGCTATTTATCAGCCCAGTTGTGAATTTTTCTGAGATCAGAATTTAACATAGAAGCGGTAAGATCTGGTGATTCAACTATAATAAAAAGACTAGTAACATCAGCAAATAATTTTACGGATGAGCTTATATATTTTCTACAATATCATTTATATGGACCAGGAACAACAGAGGCCCTAGGATAGATCCCTGGGGTACTCCGGCTTTCAAACTAGACATATCGGATGTACAGCCGGATACGACACCACATTGATTACGATTTTCTAGGTAATTCGTTAACCGTGATAGGATGGTTCCTGTTATTCCAACAGCATTTAGTTTAATAAGGAGTCACTTATGCCAAACACTGTCAAAAGCTTTAAATATATCACAAAAGACAGTACGTATTACTTTACCTTCATCCAGGGCCTTACAAAAGGTATTGTATATATATCAACTAACTGGTTAACAGTTGAATCGTTAGGGACAAAGCCAGACTGAAGTGCTGTTATAATGTTATGTCTAGTGAAAAAGTTGAATATATGTTAATGAATATTTTTTCCATAACCTTTTCAATGCAACAAAGAAGAGAAATAGGACGATAATTTGATACATCGGAAGGGTCGTTTTTTTTTAAAAAAATTGCACTAACATTTGCAGTTTTCCATAATTTTGGAACAGTACATGTTTGAATGGATCTGTTGAAAAGATTACAAAGTGGAACAGATAATTCATGTGAAAGCTCTTTGAGTATATAATTATTTATAGAGTCTGGTCCAGATGCCTTTCCCAGTTTTAGCGTTTGAAGAGTAGATTTAACATAATGGTGTAATTGTAATAGTATTTAATTGAGGTCTTGTTTGACAAATAAGAATATCAGGTAAGGCTTTATGTTCATCGTTAAGAAAAGTTTGGAACGTGAAGAAATCGTTTTAAATGTTGGCCTTTTCGTAGTGACTCTCGTCAGTGTATATGTCGTTCCTTTTTAATGTTGGGATTGAATTTGATTGCTTTTTTGTTTGATAAAAGTTTTTGGTGTTTTCCACCAGTCCGAATTGCCTTGTGTTCACATCTGTGAGTGTATGTATACAATGTTAGAATTATACATATGAATGGGATTCAGAGAGATGCGTAACAATGTTATCAAAATAAAAATATCCCGTTTGTGATGTTCATGTATTATACTTTGTGACACTATTATAGTGTCATCATATACATGTACATTTACAATGTGATCTGGAAGGAGACACTGATTTTCCTATAATTGTGTTAAAAACTTAGGTTGCATTGTTTACGAGCATCAAATCCTAAAATAAAAAGGAAAGAATGTGTACGAAGAAAACGTAGATATAAACTGCTTCATAATGTCATTATTTATATTAAGTGACAATGTGAAACTCGGAGATACAATGCAAAATCCTTTCTTCCATTGTTAATCGAACACTCAACGACAAGGCATGACGCTATAAATGTTCACTTACCGATAAGTTCGGTCGTATCCCACTACTCTACCAGACGACAATTTCTTAACTAGATTTGCTTTTGCCAGCCAGCTGATTGCCGGTCTCAGTCCGAGGTCCCTCGTTGTGGATACGCCATACTCACTTGTGTCTGCAATAACGGCGAGGTTGTCAATATTTAGCTAACGAAACGTTTATTATGAATAGCATAATATATTTTATTCCATGCGTATGTACATTGATTTTATTGTATGTTAGTATATTATGAAGACGGAAATAAATAAATAAATTCATTATACGTTTATGTTAATGACTACATTGTAAAAAGTTTGCTTCCATATTGACACGTGATAACGGCAGTATTTATCGACCAGTAGGTCCTTCAACATCTCTCTCAGTATTTGTCAAACACAGAAATGAAAAAAACACTTTGACTGTTGTCGACGCTCATTCAGGACTAAACCAAAAACATGCCGCTAATAAACTATCAGGAGTTTACGAGACAACTTACCTGGCGGTTGCCCGTACATGGATATGCCGGGTCGAACGTAATCCAAATCCACGCCGATTTTATTTACTATGGCTCCGGAGTTAGCAACGTGCAACTTCATTCCTTTAAGTCTGCAAACAAAATAGTTTGCATTTCTATTAAATATTTACTTTGAGTATGTCTGTGCTTCAGTCGTTTTAGACATTGCCATATGCAGTTATGATAATCGGGTATATAATTATGTTCTTCGATGTCGTATTTTGAGATTTTTACGTCACAGTCTGAAGGCACGAACGGGCATTGTTATAAGGTTTACATATTTTCATAACTGTAATCAAAATGCAGTTGACACTCAACAATTGGTATACGATTAATTTAATAAGTTACTATGTAAATGCATGTTTGATCCAAAATACCTGTATGGTTGAGCGGTTTTCATAAATAAATCGTATTGTTTCTGCGTGAATGTTGGATCGTCCCATGACTGAGAAAAATGCGTCATCAGGCTATGAACTGGAATGGCATTGTTCTCACAAAACTGGAAATAAAGCAACAAAAACGTCAAAATAAATGTAATGCTAATTTAGCAGAACAATGATTAGCATTCGCAGACGACTGTCGTAATGTTATTTAGTACATTTGATTATAAAGGTCAAATATCTATTTATAGCAATAACGATTTGTCTTCCTATTTTAATTCGAAAAGACAGCTCTAAACACTCTTTCGGCGAAGTTTCGTAATTCTAGTTCCTTGAAGGAGCAGTGACCTTGACATTCGAGTTGACAAAATAAAAACGAATTTACGTTCGTTCATTGTGTTTTATTATCTATAAGTATATCAAGAATACCTGCATTATGGACGATAAGTCTTCCGGTTGGCATCCATTTCTAGACATCCCAGAATCCACCTTGATAACAATCTGACCCACAACACCAGTTCCGGTCTGAAAGTAATTTTCGTTAGGTTTTTTTACACAAACAATAACAAAAAATGTGATTTGTGTAAATACTTCTTTAAACTATTTTGTTGAAACTTTACTATACAATCTCGAGCGATGTGGTGGTCTGAGTATAAAAACACTTTATAGGAGATATATCAGGATTTTTCACAATTGGATAAAAAAAATCCAATATACCATTCATCTCTCTCTCTCTCTCTCTCTCTCTCTCTCTCTCTCTCTCTCTCTCTCTCTCTCTCTCTCTCTCTCTCTCTCTCTCTCTAAATTCCGTTGTTGTGCATTTAATTATCTCCCTTTATGAAATTAAATATATATGAATTCAGTGTATCTATATGATCCAACGGGTTTATAAAATATGTCCTTTATATAGCATGTGAGTAGTCATGAATCCTTAACTGGATCTTACTCATATAAAGCTATCAGTTCATGTATGTAAATTTGTCCACCCTGTCCAGATGTGTTGCATGTAATTCCATAGTATATAAGTCATAGTTGACACCAAATTTATTGGTTTGGCAGAGGCCTTGATATCGTATATATGGTTTGCATTGTAGCTAGGCGCACTCGCCATAGTCTGGTCTGTACATTTATGTCTTGGTTATTCACAAATAATTATCTCCATATATATATATATATATATGTGTGTGTGTGTGTGTGTGTGTGTGTGTGTGTGTGTGTGTGTGTGTGTGTGTACTCACTGACTCCGTATTGTCATAAGGAAACATATATTTAAATATGCCAAAATAATATATTGCAAAGGGCTTTCCTCACTTGGCCTGCTCATCCAGGTTAGACTAAAAACATTTTCCGCTCAAAATTAAAACGTATTTTGCGACGTATCAAACGAGTCGCATGATTTCATTGTGATTTCGAATTGATACGTCATGCTGGTTTACATGTTGTAGACTGTGCTTCATCTTTAAATATGAAACACCGTTTAGTACATACATTAATACATACATGAACCGACACACGAACATCAAATATGCTCACAATATACCAAAAACGGTCTGATATGGTGAGCCTAACCATGATAACTTGAGAACAAAACAATGTGTTTTCTAACTAGTACATCCACTTCCGGCGATTTTGTTAATTTTTTGCGTGTTCTTGTTTAAATGCCATACCTACGGCACGGACAATAGTGACATAATAAGGATAGTCAAATCTCAACCGACTTTGTCAATTCACTTATATGAGGACATATGTATCGTATGCGGCATCAAACGGGATGTATAACAAGTTTGATTAAAATATTATCTACTACAAAATATGTTTTTTTAATCCAAAGAGATGTACGTACTATACCTACATATACAAACTTCGGATACCTTATGTTTACACTATGATACGTAATTCATTGTAGCGTTAACTGCAGTCAAGCATTTTGATAGTAATTTTTAACAATTAACAGTTTTATCTAATTAAACGCTGTTTTAAAAGGGGAATAACTGTTGAGCTAGAGAATGTGAACTCAATTAAAACAATATTTTAATTTGATTCACTATGTATTGGTAAATATCAAAATATACGAGAGATCAGTTTTGAAATTCATTTATATTGTAAAAAATATTCATATGAAAAAAAAGATCTTGCTTAATTTATTTCTTGCAAAATAAATATATATAACATTCTTTTCTAAGGTAGATTAAATGTTTGAAGAATATAAATATTATGAATAATATAACACGTTTATTCCTTATATATTAAGTATATTGGTTATTTCTTTTATTTCCTTCTGCAGCACGTGGTCCAGTGGTAGAACATCGGACCCAGGGTCGGGGTCGTGGGTTCGATCCTCCGTAACGGCTATGTGTAGTGTCCTGGAGCATGATATTTTATCTGCATTATTTTTTTTATATGCTGAGTTCTCATTCGACCCAGGAAGACTTCGAGCCTGTTTTGCCTAAGTTGTAAAAACTTGTTTGACAAAGTGGGGTTTTATGCCGTACTATATATGTAAATCAAAACGCTCCTTGATACATAAAATTTTTTCTATATAAATATGTATGATATAATAAAAGATATTGTAAATTATTCACTCTGAATAGATAACGTAACAAGCTATAAATTTACATATTCCTTTCAATAGCGTTGACACGTTTTTCGTGAGAAGAGAGTAACCATATACCTGCATTTGATTATATAACTTCATGTTATCTCTTTTATGTGTTTATGAAAAACAATATCTGGTGACTTTGCAATTCCAATTATCTGTTAATTTACATATTTAAAGAAATTGCCCGTGAAACGCAGTCAAGAGAATAAAATTGCTCAATAAAACATATTTACTCTTATGGCAGTGTACACAGAGGTATCTGTATTTATTAGCGATGTTTTAAATGCGTATATTTTATCTTCAATTAAAATTTCTGTATTAAACATGCCAGACACAATCAGGATATGTTTTACTGCTGTTGTTATATACTCCTTTACCACTTTGGATTGCCATAAAACAATATACAATAGAACTCGTCATGCTGTGCAATAAAGATATGAGGCACAATGATGAAGTACTACTGTTGAAAACGTTTAATATATATATATATATATATATTTATAGATGCATATTATCATGTGAATTATTAATGTATGTGGTCGTGGGAAGAAACTACTGCAAAGCAACCGTGCACAATTGACATATTTTACAACAGTTAAGTTATGCAGCAACTAGTAAAAAGCACCGGAGCCAAACTGCTATTAAGAAACAATTTGTTTCTTAATGTTTCGGGAGAAATTTGGTTTAACGCCATTTTCAACACATAATATAATATATATACTCGTACATGTATATGGCATATCCAGTTTATCAGGAAGAAGGAGACATCAGAATGAATCTGAATTGAATCTCCGTCATTCCTTAACTGGCAAAAAGTCTCTCGCATGTAGTTTTTGGACCGAACTAGACTCGAACTCACGACCTCAGCATTAAGACGTAGACTGTTGTTAGAAGACAGCGCCTTACATCACTCGGCAACAGAGGACCCTCGGAGAAAATGTCAGAGACAGAGACAGGGTGTGCAAGCATTGTGCAGGTTTGTTAATTTAACCGTCTGGTACAGTATTTTTATATAACCACCCTCATATATACATTAAATTAATTAGTACCTGACCACCGTCTCCATTGTTTTCACATTGTTGACAATAGCGTAACCATGACGCCAAGAATTGAACATCACCAGTGGTCGGTATGAGTCTATTACGATAGTATGTTTGAATCTCCTCCACGGATGCATTTCCTTTTTTTAAAAAACATAAAAAGCAATTTCATAATTAGGTTCAAAAATATCTTCAAAGAAGTTTTAGACAAAAAAAATAACAAAGTTAAAGACAAAGAACACATGCTCTTAGATCAATTATAGCATAAGGGTAAATACAATATTTGTTTATACTACAATTGCGTACAATTACTTAAAACGAGATAAGAAGACATAAACAGTCACACTTTGTTTTAAAAAGTTTTCATGAATTAAATATTGGCATCTGGTGCGGATTTAGTCCACATAGAGGTAATGCTTAGCTGCATAAAAACATTGTTTTAAACAGAACAGAACAGATATTTTATTTCAGACTTGTACATAAATACATCGTCATAATAACATATTTACAATACATAATATCACGTAAAATATATAATTAATACATAATTTGTACCGCCATTTTTTATTTACATTTTGAGTAAGTTCATATACTTTTTTATTATCAATATCGAAATAATGCATGAAAAACTTTTAAATAAACATAAATTCCTAAAAATAAGAGGATGAACAAATTTATTAAATATTTAAATGGTTTTCTTTCATTGATTCAGTGAATGTTTCCAAAAATAGATAAAAGATATTCAATATATTTACATAACCTATTAAACGTTTAAAATGCTGTTTTTTAATTTCAGAGATTTCTAAATATACTGAGCAAATCTGACTAAAATACTGTTGTCATTTGTTTTAAGCAATTCTATAAGCTTGTACATAGGCGGTCTTTGAAAAACTTGTTTATCTATACACGTCTTTCTAAAACCACTGTAGCAAGGACAGATGCAAATAAAATGGTATATATCTTCTACCTCAGTAGTGTTACAACAAAGACAATATCTCTCATTTCTTGGAATCTGATTTCTTGCATAACGACCTGTTTGAATTCTAAGAGTATGTGCTGATAATCTTATTCTTGTAACAAATAATCTTAAATCGTTTCAGAGAATATCTAAATATTGTTCATATGCAAAACTACTTTTGAAATATTTATACTCTTCTATAACATGACTATTATTAACTGAGCCATACCATTCTTGGATAAAACAATCAATAACACACTTTTTATATATATAAGGACATGTTTTTTATCAAAAGAAGCATCTGTAAATAAGTAAGAAAACCCATAATCATTTAATAGTTTTTTAACATTGGAAATCCAATTTTTACATCCTTTTGCACAATCGTTTTCACCTTGTTGATATAATTTATGTAAAATGATATTGTCAGTATTACTAATTTTACACCAATACTTTATAATTATATTATATCGGGTAATGCAAAGCGGATAACGTCCAAGTTCACCGTAAACCTGCTGTACATGTACTTAACCTAACGTTTAAAAGACGTTTACAAAATTTTAAATGAAGACGTTCAATTTCCTTGGACTTAGTGAAACCCCATATTTCAGAAGAATGACACAATATTGATCCAACAAATGAATCAAATAACTGACACAAAATTTTGGGTTTTAAATGTATTTTCTTACAATTTATCAATAGAACGTTTAAAGCCTTTAGAGCTTTACCTACTAAATGTTTGTTGTTCAATGAAAAATTACCAGTATATAATTAAAAATGGTACGATATTATATGACCAATTCTCGCCATGTACTAGACGTCCGCGTTTTCGAAAGACCATAATTTTTGTTTTATAACTATTTACTTCCAAACTCCAAATATTAAAATATGTATGTAAAATTTTTAAGTTATTTTGTAACTCTTCTGGTAATTTGCCTAAAATTACCATATCGTCGGCAAAAAGCAATACTATTAATACTATGTCATCAATCAATAATCCAGGATCAGTCTTATTTTGCAAATATAATTCTAAGTCTTTCACGAATAGAGATACTAAAATAGGCGAGATTACCTCCCTTGATGTAAACATATCGAATATTAAAAAAAAAGTCAGAAAAATTGTTACAACTTTTAACACATGACTTCACCTTTTCATACATATTTTTAATGACCCGTAAAAGTTTACCCTGTATGCCAGTTTTATATAGTTTTAACCACAAGCGTTTCTGTACATACTGCCAAAACACTTCTTCAGGTCAATAAAAGCTACATAAAGACGTTTATTATTGTTTAAATAATTTTGTACAATAGAAGTTAAAGCAAACATGGCATCCACTGTTTTTATAATTATTTTTAAAATACTTTGAAAATTGCTTTGGTTTACAATGTCTTAGATTTTCTATTCCAGTCATTTTTTTAAGTTCAAAACGTCTTTTCCTACTACGCATAATATTTTTGTAAGTAGTTCTGTTCTGCTATTCGCCTGTGTTACAAGTCATTTGCGTGAAAGTAACAAATTATGTATCCGTCATTAAGTTCAATATATGGCGTTATTATAACGATTTTTTATACACTCGACATGGGTCATGTTTATAGGGAAATTCTAAATATCAGTCTTGATAAACCAACGTTTATATTTTCAACGTACATGTATATAAGGTGGCATAAGGGGCCGCCATTTTATTTGATCATGTGACTGAAAGTAGTTCCAAAATGGTGCCTTATTATGTCAGAGGTATATTGCGCTGCAAAAAGGCCAAGGTGATCAGATTGTTAACATATATACAAAGTTTGTAAAAAAACTGGATTTGTTTATTGTTATTTTTGTCGTGTTTACCTAGTACGTGGATGTTGCCATGGATACCACCTTGTCTCAATTCTTCGCCTTCTAAAGCTGTCGCCACTGCAAAATGTCGGTAACCATTTTTTTCCAGAAACTGCGATACTGCGACGCTGCCGTGGCCATAACCATTCGCCTTCACAACTGCAATGACCTCTGCAAATGAGATGAAACACAACTTCAAATCACAACAGCAATAATTATTGCTTTCCTATTTAACAAACCACAGAGGCAATAAACAAATAACAAAATTAGTCAATCACATAGCCATTTAACGGTGGTTATTTCCCTTTTAACAAACCACAGAGGCAATTAACAAATAACAAAATTAGTCAATCACATAGCCATTTAACGGTGGTTATTTCCCTTTTAACAAACCACAGAAGGCAATGGTCAAATAACAAAATTAGTCAATCACATAGCCATTTAACGGTGGTTATTTCCCTTTTAACAAATCGCAGAAGCAATGGTCAAATAAACTATTTAGCAAATCACAGAGGCAATGAACAAATAAACTATTTTTCAAATCACAGAGGCAATGAATAAATAAACTATTTTGCAAATCACAGAGGCAATGAACAAATAAACTATTTAGCAAATCACAGAGGCAATGAACAAATAAACTATTTTGCAAATCACAATGGCAATGAACAAATAAACTATTTAGCAAATCACAGAGGCAATGAACAAATAAACTATTTTGCAAAGCACAGAGGCAATGAACAAATAAACTATTTTGCAAATCACAGAGGCAATGAACAAATAAACTATTTTGCAAAGCACAGAGGCAATGAACAAATAAACTATTTTGCAAATCGCAGAGGCAATGAACAAATAAACCATTTAGCAAATCACAGAGGCAATGAACAAATAAACTATTTAGCAAATCACAGAGGCAATGGTCAAATAAACTATTTAGCAAATCACAGAGGCAATGAACAAATAAACTATTTTGAAAATCACAGAGGCAATGGTCAAATAAACTATTTAGCAAATCACAGAGGCAATGAACAAATAAACTATTTTGCAAAGCACAGAGGCAATGAACAAATAAACTATTTTGCAAAGCACAGAGGCAATGAACAAATAAACTATTTTGCAAAGCACAGAGGCAATGAACAAATAAACTATTTAGCAAATCACAGAGGCAATGGTCAAATAAACTATTTAGCAAATCACAGAGGTAATGGTCAAATAAACTATTTTGCAAATCACAGAGGCAATGAACAAATAAACTATTTTGCAAATCACAGAGGCAATGAACAAATAAACTATTTAGCAAATCACAGAGGCAATGAACAAATAAACTATTTTGCAAATCAGAGGCAAATAACGGTGGTTATTTCCCTTTATAAAAAATCACTGAGGCAGTTAACGAATTTCCTTTTAGGAAATCATTTAGGCAACTGACGATGGATATTTCCCTTTTAACAAATAATCTATTTATCAAATCACAAAGGCAATAAACGGCGGTTATTTCCTATTCATCAAATGAAGAAGGTATTTTACGGTTATTTTCTATTAAACAAATCACGGAGGTGTAAAACGGTGGAAATTTCCTTTTCAACGAATAACGGAGGTATTTAAAAGTGACTATTTCCAATTCATCGAATCACGGAGGTATTTAACGGGGGTTATTTCCTATTCAGCAAATCACGGAGGTATTTAAAGGTGGTTATTTCCCATTCACGAATCACAGAGGTATTTAACGGTTGTTATTTCCCATTCAACAAATCATGGAGGTATTTAAAGGTGATTATTTCCCATTCAACAAATCAAATCACGGAGGTATTGAAAGGTGGTTATTTCCCATTCAACAAATCACGAAGGTATTCAAAGGTTGGTTATTTCCCATTCAACAAATTACGGAGGTATTTAAAAGTGGTTATTTCCTATTCAGCAAATCACGAAGGTATTCAAAGGTTTGTTATTTCCCATTTAACAAATTACGGAGGTATTTAAAAGTGGTTATTTCCTATTCAGCAAAGCACGGAGGTATTTAATGGTGATTATTTCCAATTTATCAAATCACGGAGGTATTTTGTGAAGCTAAATGAAGGATACCTGTAAAAGTGTACGATATAATTACAACTAAATTACTAGCAAGTGTAAAAATGTTGAAAAATGATTTTAAAAACAAAAATATTTCGATAAAAACAAAAATTACAAAATTGAAGTATTCAAAGCAACGTTATATTTTAACGATAAATTAAATGTAAGGAGGACAGTTGTTTTTAATTTCCGAAACGCCTTTTTGATAACGAAACGTCGGAGTTTTCTAGTAGTAATTATTTAATATACTGTTCTAAATCGCCATAAATAGCTCAGTCGGTTACGTATCTGACTATCAATCCAGGGGTCGTGAGTTCGAATCCCCCGCCCGGCAACAGTCTCCGTGATGATTAATATACGACATTTGTCTCATTGTCATTCGTCTCTCACCACTGATTCAAATGGGAAAGTTATCAGTTACTTGCAGAGACGGGGTGTGCTCGAGTACTGGTTTATCCCAGGAAACACTGGTTAGGTTAACTGATCGTCTGTTAGCTCTCGATGGCATAAACATGACGCTAAATATGCAATCAATCTGTTCTAAATCACGATCCCGGTCTTGTCTAACTCATGTGTGCACAAAGGACGGTCGATATAACCTGAAAAGGGCAGGAACTGTTTCCAATATGAACTATTTAGATATAAACTCTATTGTTTCAGATTTCTATAATGTCCTTAATTAACTAACTTTGAATATTAAGTTAGCTTACTTCTGCGCAAATTGTACTGGACAAACACGTGTAGTATATGAACAAACTTAAATCAACAATACCTAAATCGATTTTTTGGTAGACATACTTTCATTTAACTGATTTTTTATATATTTATACATACAAAAATCATACTCTTATTCAAGTTGTATTAATGGGCCCTCTTTGGCCTTGTGGTGAATGGCAGTGTCGTCTGACAACCACTTGCTTCTCATCACTGAGGTCATGAGTCGGAGTACATCTTAGTCTTCTAAAATTACTTGATTATTGTTACTACTATTTTTTTACTTCTGCTATATCATTGCTTCAATAACTTTTTCTATTTCTGCTACATGTATTGCTATATTATTGTAACAACTACGTTTATACTTCTTCTATGTTTATTGCTCTGTTATTGCTACAATAACTTTTTCTACTTCTGCTACGTGTATTGCTATATTATTATTACAACTACGTTTCTACTTTTGCTATATTTATTGCTATACTATTGGTACAACTACTTTTCTACTTCTGCTATATTTATTGCTATAGTAGTGTTACTACTACTTTTCTACTTCTGCTAGGTGTATTGCTATATTACTGTTACAACTCCTTTATACTTCTGCTATATGTATTGCTATAGTAGTGTTACTACTCCTTTGTACTTCTGCTAGGTGTATTCCTATATTATTGTTACAACTACTTTTATACTTCTGCTATAATTATGCTATAATAGTGTTACTACTTCTTTTCTACTTTTGCTATGTGTATTGCTATATTATTGTTACAACTAAATTTTTATTTCTGCTATGTTTATTGCTATATTATTGTTACTATTTCATTTCTACTTCTGCTTTGTGTATTGCTATAGTAGTGTTAGTGCTACTTTTCTACTTTTGCTGGGTGTATTGCTATATTATTGTTACAACTACTTTTCTATTTATGCTATGGTTGTTGCTTTAATATTGTTACTATTACTTTTATACTTCTGCTATGTGAATTGCTTTTGTAGTGTTACTACTAATTTTCTACTTCTGCTCACTGTATTGCTATTTTATTGTTACAACTACTTTTCTAATTCTGCTATGTTTATTGCTATATTATTGTTACAACTACTTTTTCTACTTTTGATATGTGTATTGCTATATTATTGTTACTATTACATTTCTACTTCTGCAATATTTTTGTTCCACCTACTTTTCTACTTCTGCTAGGTTCATTGCTAAACTATTGTAACTACTTCATTTTAACTTCTGCTATATTTATTGCTATATTACTGTTACTACTTTATTTCTATTACTGCTATATGTGTATCGCCATATTATTGTTGCTACTACTATTCTACGTCTGCTATGTTTATGGCTATATTATTGTTACTACTACTTTTCTACTTCTACTTTGTGTATTGCTATATGATTGTTGCTACTACGTTTCTACTTCTGCTATGTGTATTGCTATATTATTGTTACTACTCCTATTCTACGTCTGCTATGTGTATTGCTATATTATTGTAACTGAGAAGTTTCTACTTCTGCTATATTTATTGCTATATGATTGTTGCTACTTCTATTCTACGTCTGCTATGTGTATTGCTATATTATTGTTACTACGACGTTTCTACTTCTGCTTTGTTTATGGCTATATAATTGTTACTACGACGTTTCTACTTCTGATTTGTGTATTGCTATAGTAGTGTTAGTGCTATTTTTCTACTTCTGCTATGTTTATTGCTATATTATTGGTACTACTACTTTTCAACTTCTGCTATGTTTATTGTTATATAATTGTTGCAAATACATTTCAACCTCTGTTATATTTATAGCTATATTATTGTTACTGATTCATTTCAACTTATGCTATGTTTATTGCTATATAATTGTTACCACGACATTTCTACTACTGCTATGTTTATTGTTGTATTATTGTTGATACTACTTTTCTACTCATGCTAAGTGTATTGCTATATTATTTTTACAACGACTTTTCTACGTCTGCTTTGTTTATTGCATATTATTGTTACTAATACATTTCAACCTCTGCTATGTTTATTGTTACTGATGCATTTCAACTTTTACTTTATTTATTGCTATATTACTGTTATACTACTTTTCTATTTCTGCTAGATTCATTGCTATATTATTGTCACTACTACTACTTTTCTATTTCTGCTAGATTAATTGCTATATTATTGTTACTTCTACTACTTTTCTATTTCTGCTAGATTCACTGCTACATTATTGTTACCACTACTACTTTTCTATTCCTGCTAGATTCATTGCTATATTATTGTTACAACTCCTTTTCTGCTTCTTCTAGGTTCATTGCTATATTATTGTTATAACTATTTTTCTACATCTGCTATGTGTATTGCTTTATTATTATTACTACTACTATTCTTCTTCTGCTATGTGTATTGCTATATTATTGTTACTACTACCTTTCTACTTCTGCTATATTATTGTTCCAACTACTGTTCTACTTCTGCTATATTTATTGCTAAAATAGTGTTACTACTACTTTTCTACTTCTGCTACGTTTCTTGCTATATTATTGTTATTACAACTTTTCTAATTCTGCTTTGTTTCTTGCTATATATTATTGTTACTGCTACTTTTCAACTTCGGCTGTGTTTATTGCTATATTATTGTTACAACTACTTTTCTACTACTTCTAGGTTTATTGCGATATTGTTGTTACTATCACTTTACTACTTTTGCTATGTTTATTGCTATATCATTGTTACTACCACTTTTCTACTTCTACTGTGTTTATTGATATTTTTATTACTATTATTTTTATTCTTCTGTTAGGTTCATTGCTATATCATTGTTAAAACTACTTATTTACTTCAGCTAGGTTTATTGTTATAATAGTGTTACTACAACTTTTCTAATTCTTCTTGGTTTAATGCTATATTATTGTTACAACTACTTTCTACTTCTGCTATGGTTATTGCTTTAATAGTGTTACTACTACTTTTCTACTTCTTCAATGTGTATTGCTATATTATTGCTACTACTACTTTTCTTCTTCTTCTATGTTATTGTTATATTTTTCTTACTATTTATTTCCTACTTCTGCTATGTTTATTGCTATATTATTGTTACCACGACATTTCTACTACTGCTATGTTTATAACTATATTATTGTTGCAACTACTTTTCTACTTCTGCTAGGTTTATTGTTATATTATTGTAACAACTACTTTTCTATGTTTGCTCCGTTCATTGCATATTATTGTTACTAATATCTTTCAACCTATGCTATGTTTATTGCTATATTATTGTTACTGGTGCATTTCAACTTCTGCTATGTGTATTGCTATATTACTATTATATTACTTTTCTATTTCTGCTAGATTCATTGCTATATTATTGTTACTACTACTACTTTTCTATTTCTGCTAGATTCATTGCTTTATTATTTTTACTTCTACTTTTGCTAGGTTTATTGCTATATTATTGTTACTTCAACTACTTTCATATTTCTGCTAGATTCATTGCTATATTATTGTCACTACTACTTCTTTTCTATTCCTGCTAGATTCATTGTTATATTATTGTTAATGCTCCTTTTCTGCTTCTTCTAGGTTCATTGCTATTTTATTATTACTACTACTATTCTTGTTCTGCTATGTGTATTGCTAAATTATTGTTACTACTACCTTTCTACTTCTGCTATATTTATTGCTAAAATAGTGTTACTACTACTTTTCTACTTCTGTTACGTTTCTTGCTTTATTATTGTTACTACAACTTTTCTAATTCTGCTTTGTTTCTTGCTATTTATTATTGTTACTGCTACTTTTCAACTTCAGCTATGTTTGTTGTTATATTATTGTTACAACTACTTTTCTACTACTTCTATATTTATTGCGATATTGTTGTTACTGTCACTTTACTACTTCTGTTATGTGTATTGCTATATTATTGTTACTACCACTTTTCTTCTCCTACTGTGTTTATTGCTATATTATTATTACTACTACTTTTCTTCTTCTGCTAGGTTCATTGCTATATTAGTTTTACTATTTCTTTCCTTCTTCTGCTAGATTCACTGCTATATCATTGTTAAAACTACTTTTCTAATTTTTCTAGGTTTAATGCTATATTATTGCTACAACTACATTTCTACTTCTGCTATATTTATTGCTACAATAGTGTTACTACTTCTTTTCTACTTCTGCACTGTGTATTGCTATATTATTGCTACTACTACTTTTCTTCTTCTTCTATGTTTATTGCTATATTATTTTTACTACTTCTTTTCGACTTCTGCTAGGTTTATTGCTATATTATTGTTACTTCTACTTTCTACCTCTGCTATATTATTTTTACCACGACATTTCTACTTCTGCAATGTTTATTGCTATATTATTGTTACTACTACTTTCTACGTCTGCTATATTATTGTTACAACGACATTTCTACTTCTGCTATGTGTATTTCTATATTATTGTTACTACTACTTTCTACTTCTGCTAGGTTAATTGGTGTCTTATTGTTACCATTACTTTTATACTTCTGCTATTTTTATTGCTATATTTTTTTTTCTACTACTTTTCTACTTCTGCTATGTGTATTGTTATATTATTGTTACTACTACTTTTCTACTTGTGCTTTGTTTATTGCTATATTACTGTTATACTACTTTTCTACTTGTGCTATGTTTATTGCTATATTATTGTTGCTACCACTTTTCTACTTCTGCTATGTTTATTGCTATATTATTGATACTACTACTTTTCTACTTCTGCTCTGTTTATTGCTATATTATTGTTACTACTACTTTTCTATTTCTGCTATATTTATTGCTATAGTATTGTTACTGCTACATTTCTACTTCTGCTTTGTTCATTGCTATATTAGTGTTACTATTATTGTTCTATTTCTGCTAGATTTATTGCTTTTTTATTGTTACTACTACTTTTCTACTTCTGCTTTGTTCTTTACTAAGTTATTGTTACTATTATTTTTCTTCTTCTGCTAGATTCATTGCTATTTTATCAATTGTTACTACTACTTATCTACTTCTGTTATGTGTATTGCTATATTATTGTTATTACTACTTTTGTACTTCTGCTAGGCTTATTGCTATATTAATGTTACTACTACTTATTTATATTATTACTGATAATATTTTACCTTAACTAATTCTGCTGTGAATGCTACTTTTATAAAAGTATTTATAGCTTGGGGTGGCGAATATTCGAACAGTTATGCAAATAATATTGTAGTTGTATGTACACCAGATCTTAGATGACATGCGACGTTTAACTCTTACGGATTATGTTGGGTAGCACGCCAATTCATATAAACGGTTTAGTTTTCTTTTGCTCCTGATTATGTGATTTTTTATTCATTTGAATACAAATGTGTACTGTTCTACGTTTGTACATAATGCTATTGGAATGGTTATTATTTGTTTTGTCATATCGCATTACAACTTGTCATTTATCGATTGTTAGTAATTGAGAGCAATCGAAGTACTGTATTATGACTCCTTTGGTTTCGTCCCCGTAATCGGTCGTGTGCAAACATAAACCACTATCTCGAGGGCTCGGCGCAAGACTATTCTAACTCACATTTCACATGCATCTCACATTTCACAAGCAAAAATATTCTAAATTGAATTAGAATACTTGTAAAATAAATATTAGATATATATATAAATGTTTGTTTACTTTTTATAATTCAAAAATATTACCTAAATCAGATATATCATATTTTTATCCAAATTGACACTTGTGGGGCATTTTGAGTTAAAAGGGGTGTGTAAAATACCAGATAAAACTGCTGGATGTCATTATCCATTGTACTAGATATGTTTGATATTAAACAGGCATTAACATCAGGGCTGTCTTTACCTTATTCAAAATTCATCTACTTCCCGATTTAAACAATTTTTTTCCCAAAATGAAAATAAAATATTTGAGAAAAAAAAAATTACATTAAAAAAGTTCTCAGGATATGAAATATTATTGTAATATCTGATATCTGATAATTAATTGTTAGAACATGATCTTAACAGTGCTGCACTTTATTTTCTAGTTTGCTAAAAAAAACTCTAAAAAATCCCAATTTCTACTGACAGTCACCGGTTATTTCCCTGAAGGCTTCTTAATATCCAGGAAAAAAAGCTCTGAAGATAAGCAGGTTGTTAATAATATTACCTTTTACTATTCTGGCACCACCTACTTTACCAAGACCATGTACCTTATGACTATCGTCAACACTATATGGTCACAAATTAGCATACTGCCACGATCTACCCAACCATCCCAATCTACAGTTTCATCACAACAGCATCGCCAACAATGATACAACCACCATCTACCCTACCATTACCACTGACTGTACCATCACCACCTATCACACTGCCACCACCTACCATACCATCACTACTAATGTACCTTCACCACCCACAATACTGCCACCACCTACCCTACTATTATCACTGACACCATCACATACCATACTGCCCCCTTCTATTCTACCACTTAATGTGCAGTCACTACCAACGAAACTATCACTACCGACCCTACCATTACCATCTACAATTCCATCACCACTCACAATAGCATCGCCAACTACCATACAACCACCACCTACCCAACCATTACCACCGACTTTACCATCATCACCTATCACACTGCCACCACCTCCCCTACTGTCAGGAATTACTATCCTTTCATCATCAACCCTTCTGCCACCCCTAACCCTCCATCATAACATACTCCCAATACAATCATCACCTGCAATACCATCACACCTACACACCTACCCGTCCATCAAAACCTACCATGATCTCATGACATGTTACCTGTCATACCATCAAGCCCTACCCTACCATTATTGCAAACTAACCCTTCTCACCCACAGTGCCATCCTTTACGTCACAGTGTCATGTACCACCTTCCAAGCAATTACCATTAACAATATTATCACAACCAACTAAATTCAACCACCTACAGTACCATCGCCCACTGCTATCACTTACCTTACCATCAACACCAACCGTGTCCTCAATACCTGTAATACCCTTATAAGATACCACACCTACTTTATCATCACCACGCATTATGTGATTACTAACTAACTACCAAATTGCCACCATTTACCCTACCATCAATACCTACTAATTGTCACTCAGAATATTACCACATATCATACTGCCACCATCGACAGCTACATTACCATCACCATTTATTATGTGATTACCACCACTTGTAGTATCTTCACCCACAATGTTATTACCGTCTACTCGGTCTTTCCCACAATCTATAATATCTACATTCAGTCTTAACAGTATATTTTGGTTAACCTATTTTAGTTCTCTTGATTTTACTAGAACTGTTGTTATACCCTTTTGAATCTGTTTATCTCAATGTGGATATATAAAAATCATCATCAGAAAAAGTGGTTTAATTTTCTTTCAAATAAAGTGAGTTCATATTCAGGTCATCAACTATATATTATGTATCTGTAACCGAGTCATCAGGTTCTAAAATATCATAATCTAACAAAGATACTGGTACATCATCACTAGATTCTGAGTCCTCGATCACATCCTTAGTTCAGGCTCAATGGATACACTGGTGTAATTCCTGGGCAGATAACGAAGTGGTGTCATGTCCATTTTATCATATTTTGTTCATATGTCTGGTACCCCTGTGTGATTCCAGAGTGTCAATAATGATGACACTAACAGGACCACTAGAGCTCATGCATGGCATTAGAAGCATTAATACATTAAGTATTTGATAGAAATTACTGAAACTCTGCAATTTTGCATGTTTTATTATACATTTGTGACCCTGGTATCCTTTTTTTTTTGGTGTCATTTAACTTTTGTGTGTAGTGGTATGCAGTAAAATCTCCATTTACCCGATCATACCCGCTGATTTTCTAAAGAAACTTCCACACAATGTTCCACTATTAAGTATAGCTTTTAAACACTGTTGTGCTAGTCAATAGTCCTATTTCATCAGAACATGACATCCAAAGGTATGACTTCCAAAGGTCAAAGACCTGATAACAACCATCTAGTTTCATAATTGCTATCATTTTCAGAGAATTTATGCATCATCCATATTGTGGAATAGACTATAAAATATACTTCCTATACCATTATTTAACATATCTGAAATAAGTGACCAACAATTTTAGTTTTAGTTATGTGTAACATTTAAAATAGTCATCTTATTGTTTTTGCTTTAAACTAAAAAAAAAAGGTTCTCCGCGGTTTTCGGAATGTACCTTAATTATTTACCATTTGGAACCAGTCGAACTATTTTAGGTTGGCAATCTTAACAGCGATTGCCAGGAATGATAATTGGAAATTAGTTTCAGAGTTAATTTAAAACTTTATGACTGTGGTCCTAAAACACATGAGTGAAAAGTTATTTATTCCACCAAAGACACCCAGCAAATTGTAATAATATCAAATAATGTTAATCAAATTTGAAATTTTTGGAATTAATTAGCTCTTTAACCAATAATAACAGTATGTATGATATTTTATCAATCCCTTATAAATAAGAGTCATTAAAAGGGAAAGCCCGGTCTGTGATACATTATTTTGGACTATTATTCTGAATTGATACTTCAGACACATCGAGATATAAATTACATTTTTGCTATTAAAAAACCTACCTGTGAAAAATATCTGTGTGTTAGGATTTATGAAAAAGACAACCGACTGACAGCTGCAATATGATGTTAAAAATTCAATATCTGCAAGTCACTGATTACTTCCCCACATATTCAGAGGTGTAAGATTCACAGTCTTGGAGATAATGGCTAGACAGGGATATAAACTCCCGATTAAAGACTTATCCAGCACAAGTGAAATAATTATGTTGATAATCAATGAAGACCTTTAGTACTTTTAAGTGATTTTTTTATTTCAACATTGAAGTAAAGTATTTGGAATTTGTGCACAACATATCTTTGGATGATAGATGTATGTAATAAATGCTCAATGGTTTGCATGGTATTGTGAGATGGTTATGTACAGGCTGGACACTATATTGTCAAAGCACTAACATATGGGTGAGTAGACATGCAGACAAACGACAATTTCATAGTAAAAAAAAGTTAACGGAGATTAAGATTAATGAAGAGGAAACATGGAAATTGAGTGTATATAAATTGTTATATTTTTTTCTTTTCCAGAATTTAAACTGAATTAAGCCTTTATTTAAACAAAAGTTTGAGAGACAATCTTTCATATTCTAATCAGATTCGTATCCTTATCCACAACTTAAGTATTCAGTCTTCTCTTGCAAAGTAATCCTATATAAATTATACTGATATTTGTTTCCAAGTCAATGAACCAACAGTCACATTTATAAAATAAGATAAGTCTAACACTAACTATTATTAGCCCGTAAACCCATAGATCTGCCCTGACAGACAATGTGAAACCAATACAGATCTCCTTCATTTGGTGCAGTTTGGATTGAGGCAATTTTTACCGAATGATTATAACTTTATATTTTCACGAATGATTTTACAAGAGAGTTTCAATTAAATATATAGACAAAAGTTAAAAAATCTTCACATAATCAATGACAGTTATATCTTAACTATCTAAACTGTCCCTAACAACTCCCAAATTATGTACAAATATAAAAAAAATGACAATGGCATCACAAAATGAAATAATGATGTAATCAATTCAAATGAGAATAATTCTGTTCTTTAAATATAGAATTTTAAAATGTTATTGGTGTGCAAAATTATTCTAATTTGAGTTAGAATAGTGTTTTATTCAATCAAATTACTTCTAAAGTTTTAAAAAAAAAAGATTTCAAGATAATTCTTAATCAAGTTAAAATAGTCTTGCACTGAGGAAATTATTTCTAAAAGTTTTGCGCTGAGAAAATTATTATTCCAAGAAAGAGTATTTTTTGAATATTTGAATATGAATACATTTTGAATATAACTACAGTATTTTTACAGATTGTGTATTTAAAGAAGTGTAACCAAAAAATATCAAAAAAACATTTTCTGGAAAAAGCAAGATAGAATAGTTTTGCGCCGGGCCCTCCATCTGATCTAAGTAGAAAAAAACAACGTTTTAACAATTACGGTAGTGATACTAGATATTATAGAGGTATAAGGGCATAGCTAGGTATTGATAGGTCATGACCATATGTTCTCAATCGAGTCCAACCGTGATGAAGCGGTCTCAAGCGTGTTCGGCGTAGTCCAGTGATCTCAAGCGTGTACGATCTGTTTAAGTGATCTCAAGCGTGTACGATATATTCAAACGATCTCAAGCGTGTACGATCTGTTCAGTTGATATCAGGCAAGTACAATCTGGGCCAGTGATCTCAAGCGAGTACGCTATGGTCCAGTAATCTCAAGCGAGTACGATTTTTTCAAGTAATATCAGGCAAGTTAAAATTGGTCCTGTGATCTCAAGCGAGTACGATCTGGGCCAGTAATCTCAAGCGAGTACGATCTGTTCAAGTAATAACAACGAATACAATCTGGACCAGTGATCTCAAGCGAGTACAATCTGATCCTGTCATCTCAAGCGAGTATGATCTGGTCCACTGATATGAAGCGGGTAGCCTACAATCTGGTCATGTGATCTCAAGCGATTATGATCCGGGCCAGTAATATCAGGCGAATACGATCTGGGCAAGTGATCTCAAGCGAGTACGATATGGTCCACTGATATCAAGCTAGTGGCCTATACTCTGGTCATGTGATCTCAAGCGAGCACGATCTGGTCCTGTGATATTAATCAAGTACGATCTGGGCCAGTGATATCGAGCGAGTACTATCTGATCAAGTGATCTCAAGCGAGTAGCCTATAATCTGGTTAAGTGATCTCAAGCGAGCACGATCTGGGTCTGTGATATTAATCGAAAACGATCTGGACAAGTGATATCAAGCGAGTACTACCTGTTCAAGAGATCTCGAGCGAGTACTTTCTGTTCAAGTGATCACAAGCGAGTACCACCTGTTCAAGTGATCTCAAGCAAGTACTTTCTGTTCAAGTGATCTCAAGCGAGTTCCACCTGTTCAAAAGATCTCAAGCGAGTACTTTCTGTTCAAGTGATCTCAAGCGAGTACTTTCTGTTCAAGTGATCTCGAGCGAGAACTTTCTGTTCAAGTGATCTCAAGCGAGTACTACATGTTCAAGTGATCTCAAGCGAGTACTTTCTGTTCAAGTGATCTCAAGCGAGTACTATCTGTTCAAGTGATTTCAAGCGAGTACTTTCTGTTCAAGTGATCTCAAGCGAGTACCACATATTCAAGTGATATCAAGCAAGTACTTTCTGTTCATGTGATCTCAAGCGAGTATTATCTGTTCAAGTGATCTCAAGAGAGTACTACCTGTTCAAGTGATCTTTAGTGAGTACTTTCTGTTCAAGTGATCTCAAGCGAGTACTTTCTGTTCAAGTGATCTCAAGCGAGTACTACCTGTTCAAGAGATCTCAAGCGAGTACTTTCTGTTCAAGTGATCACAAGCAACTACTATTTGTTCAAGTGATCTCAAGCGAGTACTTCCTATTCAAGTGATCTCAAGCGAGTACTTTCTGTTCAAGTGATCTCAAGCGAGTTCTTTCTGTTCAAGTGATCTCAAGTGAGTACTTTCTGTTCAAAAGATCTCAAGCGAGTACTTTCTGTTCAAGTGATCTCAAGCGAGTACTATCTGTTCAAGTGACCTCAAGCGAGTACTTTCTGTTTAAGTGATCTCAAGCGAGTACTACCTGTTCAAGAGATCTCAAGCAGGTACTTTCTGTTCAAAGGATCTCAAGCAAGAACTTTCTGTTCAAGTGGACTCAAGCGAGTACTTTCTGTAAAAGTGGTCTCAAGCGAGTACTTTCTGTTCAAGTGATCTCAAGCGAGTACTTTCTATTCAAGTGATCTCAAGCAAGTACTTTCTGTTCAAGAGATCTCAAGCAAGTACTACCTGTTCAAGAGATCTCAAGAGAGTACTTTCTGTTCAAGTGATATCAAGTTAGTACTATCTGTTCAAGTGGTCTCAAGCGAGTACTACCTGTTCAAGAGATCTCAAGCGAGTACTTACTGTTCAAGTGATCTCAAGCGAGTACTATCTGTTCAAGTGATCTCAAGCGAGTACTTTCTGTTCAAGAGATCTCAAGCGAGTACTACCTGTTCAAGAGATCTCAAGCAAGTACTTTCTGTTCAAGTGATCTCAAGCGAGTACTATCTGTTTAAGTGGTCTCAAGCGAGTACCACCTGTTCAAGAGATCTCAGCTCTCCAACTTGGATCCTTCAGACAGCCATCATACAGTAGACTGTAGAACAGACACAGTTCTCCCACTTGGATCCTTCAGACAGCCATCATACAGTATAATGTAGAACGGACCCGGCTCTCCCACTTAGATCGTTCGGACTGCAATCATACAGTAGACTGTAAAACGGACCCAACTCATTCACTTGGAACATTCAGACTGCCATCATACAGTAGACTGTAAAACGGACCCAACTAATTCACTTGGAACATTCAGACTGCCATCATACAGTAGACTGTAGAACGGACCCAACTCATTCACTTGGAACATTCAGACTGCCATCATACAGTAGACTGTAGAACGGACCCAACTCATTCACTTGGAACATTCAGACTGCCATCATACAGTAGACTGTAGAACGGACCCAACTCATTCACTTGGAACATTCAGACTGCCATCATACAGTAGACTGTAGAACGGACCCAACTCATTCACTTGGAACATTCAGACTGCCATCATACAGTAGACTGTAGAACGGACCCAACTCATTCACTTGGAACATTCAGACTGCCATCATACAGTAGACTGTAGAACGGACCCAACTCATTCACTTGGAACATTCAGACTGCCATCATACAGTAGACTGTAGAACGGACCCAACTCATTCACTTGGAACTTTCAGACTGCCATCATACAGTAGACTGTAGAACGGACCCAACTCATTCACTTGGAACATTCAGACTGCCATCATACAGTAAACTGTAGAACGGACCCAACTCATTCACTTGGAACATTTAAACTTCCATCATACAGTAGACTGTAGAACGGACCCAACTCATTCACTTGGAACATTTAAACTTCCATCATACAGTAGACTGTAGAACGGACCCAACTCGTTCACTTGGAACATTCAGACTGCCATCATACAGTAAACTGTAGAACGGACCCAACTCATTCACTTGGAACTTTCAGACTGCCATCATACAGTAAACTGTAGAACGGGCCCAACTCATTCACTTGGAACATTCAGACTGCCATCATACAGTAGACTGTAGAACGGACCCAACTCATTCACTTGGAACATTCAGACTGCCATCATACAGTAGACTGTAGAACGGACCCAACTCATTCACTTGGAACTTTCAGACTGCCATCATACAGTAGACTGTAGAACGGACCCAACTCATTCACTTGGAACATTCAGACTGCCATCATACAGTACACTGTAGAACGGACCCAACTCATTCATTTGGAACATTCAGACTGCCATCATACAGTACACTGTAGAACGGACCCAACTCATTCACTTGGAACATTCAGACTGCCATCATACAGTAAACTGTAGAACGGACCCAGCTCATTCACTTGGAACATTCAGACTGCCATCATACAGTAGACTGTAGAACGGACCCAACTCATTCACTTGGAACTTTCAGACTGCCATCATACAGTAGACTGTAGAACGGACCCAACTCATTCACTTGGAACATTCAGACTGCCATCATACAGTAGACTGTAGAACGGACCCAACTCATTCACTTGGAACATTCAGACTGCCATCATACAGTAGACTGTAGAACGGACCCAACTCATTCACTTGGAACATTCAAACTTCCATCATACAGTAGACTGTAGAACGGACCCAACTCATTCACTTGGAACATTCAGACTGCCATCATACAGTAAACTGTAGAACGGACCCAACTCATTCACTTGGAACTTTCAGACTGCCATCATACAGTAGACTGTAGAACGGACCCAGCTCATTCACTTGGAACTTTCAGACCGCCATCATACAGTAAACTGTAGAACGGACCCAACTCATTCACTTGGAACATTCAGACTGCCATCATACATTAGACTGTAGAACGGACCCAACTCATTCACTTGGAACTTTCAGACTGCCATCATACAGTAGACTGTAGAACGGACCCAACTCATTCACTTGGAACATTCAGACTTCCATCATACAGTAAACTGTAGAACTGACCCAACTCATTCACTTGGAACATTCAGACTGCCATCATACATTAGACTGTAGAACGGACCCAACTCATTCACTTGGAACATTCAGACTGCCATCATACAGTAGACTGTAGAACGGACCCAACTCATTCACTTGGAACATTCAGACTGCCATCATACAGTAAACTGTAGAACGGACCCAACTCATTCACTTGGAACATTCAGACTTCCATCATACAGTAGACTGTAGAACGGACCCAACTCATTCACTTGGAACATTCAAACTTCCATCATACAGTAGACTGTAGAACGGACCCAACTCATTCACTTGGAACATTCAGACTTCCATCATACAGTAGACTGTAGAACGGACCCAACTCATTCACTTGGAACCTTCAAACTTCCATCATACAGTAGACTGTAGAACGGACCCAACTCATTCACTTGGAACATTCAGACTGCCATCATACATTAGACTGTAGAACGGACCCAACTCATTCACTTGGAACTTTCAGACTGCCATCATACAGTAAACTGTAGAACGGACCCAACTCATTCACTTGGAACTTTCAGACTGCCATCATACAGTAAACTGTAGAACGGACCCAACTTATTCACTTGGAACATTCAGACTGCCATCATACAGTAGACTGTAGAACGGACCCAACTCATTCACTTGGAACATTCAGACTGCCATCATACAGTAGACTGTAGAACGGACCCAGCTCATTCACTTGGAATATTCAGACTGCCATCATACAGTAAACTGTAGAACGGACCCAACTCATTCACTTGGAACTTTCAGACTGCCATCATACAGTAAACTGTAGAACGGACCCAACTCATTCACTTGGAACATTCAGACTGCCATCATACAGTAGACTGTAGAACGGACCCAACTCATTCACTTGGAACATTCAGACTGCCATCATACAGTAGACTGTAGAACGGACCCAGCTCATTCACTTGGAATATTCAGACTGCCATCATACAGTAAACTGTAGAACGGACCCAACTAATTCACTTGGAACATTCAAACTTCCATCATACAGTAGACTGTAGAACGGACCCAACTCATTCACTTGGAACATTCAAACTTCCATCATACAGTAGACTGTAGAACGGACCCAACTCATTCACTTGGAACTTTCAGACTGCCATCATACAGTAAACTGTAGAACGGACCCAACTCATTCACTTGGAACATTCAAACTTCCATCATACAGTAGACTGTAGAACGGACCCAACTCATCCACTTGGAACATTCAAACTTCCATCATACAGTAAACTGTAGAACGGACCCAACTCATTCACTTGGAACATTCAGACTGCCATCATACAGTAGACTGTAGAACGGACCCAACTCATTCACTTGGAACTTTCAGACTGCCATCATACAGTAAACTGTAGAACGGACCCAACTCATTCACTTGGAACATTCAAACTTCCATCATACAGTAGACTGTAGAACGGACCCAACTCATCCACTTGGAACATTCAAACTTCCATCATACAGTAAACTGTAGAACGGACCCAACTCATTCACTTGGATCCTTCAGACTGCCATCATACAGTAAACTGTAGAACGGACCCAGCTCCCCCACTTGGATCCTTCAGACTGCCATCATACAGTAGGCTGTAGAACGGACCCAACTCATTCACTTGGAACATTCAGACTGCCATCATACAGTAGACTGTAGAACGGACCCAACTCATTCACTTGGAACTTTCAGACTGCCATCATACAGTAGACTGTAGAATGGACCCAGCTCTTCCACTTGGCTCCTTCAGACTGCCATCATACAGTAGACTGTAGAACGGACCCAACTCATTCACTTGGAACTTTCAGACTGCCATCATACAGTAGACTGTAGAACGGACCCAACTCATTCACTTGGAACTTTCAGACTGCCATCATACAGTAGGCTGTAGAACGGACCCAACTCATCCACTTGGAACATTCAAACTTCCATCATACAGTAAACTGTAGAACGGACCCAACTCATTCACTTGGATCCTTCAGACTGCCATCATACAGTAAACTGTAGAACGGACCCAGCTCCCCCACTTGGATCCTTCAGACTGCCATCATACAGTAGGCTGTAGAACGGACCCAACTCATTCACTTGGAACATTCAGACTGCCATCATACAGTAGACTGTAGAATGGACCCAGCTCTTCCACTTGGCTCCTTCAGACTGCCATCATACAGTAGACTGTAGAATTGACCCAGCTCCCCCACTTGGATCCTTCAGACTGCCATCATACAGTAAACTGTAGAACGGACCCAGCTCCCCCACTTGGATCCTTCAGACTGCCATCATACAGTAGACTGTAGAACGGACCCAACTCATTCACTTGGAACATTCAAACTTCCATCATACAGTAGACTGTAGAACGGACCCAACTCCCCCACTTGGATCCTTCAAACTTCCATCATACAGTAGGCTGTAGAACGGACCCAACCTTTCAGACTGCCATCATACAGTAGACTGTAGAACGGACCCAGCTCCCCCACTTGGATCCTTCAGACTGCCATCATACAGTAGACTGTAGAACGGACACGGCTCCCCCACTTGGAACTTTCACACTGCCATCATACAGTAGACTGTAGAATTGACCCAGCTCTCCCACTTGGATCCTTCAGACTGCCATCATACAGTAGACTGTAGAACGGACCCAACCTTTCAGACTGCCATCATACAGTAGACTGTAGAACGGACCCAGCTCCCCCACTTGGATCCTTCAGACTGCCATCATACAGTAGACTGTAGAACGGACACGGCTCCCCCACTTGGAACTTTCAGACTGCCATCATACAGTAGACTGTAGAACGGACCCAACTAATTCACTTGGAACTTTCAGACTGCCATCATACAGTAGACTGTAGAACGGACCCAACCTTTCAGACTGCCATCATACAGTAGACTGTAGAACGGACCCAGCTCCCCCACATGGATCCTTCAGACTGCCATCATACAGTAGACTGTAGAACGGACCCAACCTTTCAGACTGCCATCATACAGTTGACTGTAGAATTGACCCAGCTCCCCCACTTGGATCCTTCAGACTGCCATCATACAGTAGACTGTAGAATTGACCCAGCGTTCCCACTTGGATTGGATCCTTCAGACTGCCATCATACAGTAGACTGTAGAACGGACCCAACCTTTCAGACTGCCATCATACAGTAGACTGTAGAACGGACCCAGCTCCCCCACTTGGATCCTTCAGACTGCCATCATACAGTAGACTGTAGAATTGACCCAACCTTTCAGACTGCCATCATACAGTAGACTGTAGAATTGACCCAGCTCCCCCACTTGGATCCTTCAGACTGCCATCATACAGTAGACTGTAGAATTGACCCAACCTTTCAGACTGCCATCATACAGTAGACTGTAGAACGGACCCAACTAATTCACTTGGAACTTTCAGACTGCCATCATACAGTAGACTGTAGAACGGACCCAACCTTTCAGACTGCCATCATACAGTAGACTGTAGAACGGACCCAGCTCCCCCACATGGATCCTTCAGACTGCCATCATACAGTAGACTGTAGAACGGACCCAACCTTTCAGACTGCCATCATACAGTTGACTGTAGAATTGACCCAGCTCCCCCACTTGGATCCTTCAGACTGCCATCATACAGTAGACTGTAGAATTGACCCAGCGTTCCCACTTGGATTGGATCCTTCAGACTGCCATCATACAGTAGACTGTAGAACGGACCCAACCTTTCAGACTGCCATCATACAGTAGACTGTAGAATTGACCCAACTAATTCACTTGGAACTTTCAGACTGCCATCATACAGTAGACTGTAGAACGGACCCAACCTTTCAGACTGCCATCATACAGTAGACTGTAGAATTGACCCAGCTCCCCCACTTGGATCCTTCAGACTGCCATCATACAGTAGACTGTAGAATTGACCCAACCTTTCAGACTGCCATCATACAGTAGACTGTAGAACGGACCCAACTAATTCACTTGGAACTTTCAGACTGCCATCATACAGTAGACTGTAGAACGGACCCAACCTTTCAGACTGCCATCATACAGTAGACTGTAGAACGGACCCAGCTCCCCCACATGGATCCTTCAGACTGCCATCATACAGTAGACTGTAGAACGGACCCAACCTTTCAGACTGCCATCATACAGTAGACTGTAGAACGGACCCAGCTCCCCCACATGGATCCTTCAGACTGCCATCATACAGTAGACTGTAGAATTGACCCAGCTCCCCCACTTGGATCCTTCAGACTGCCATCATACAGTAGACTGTAGAATTGACCCAACCTTTCAGACTGCCATCATACAGTAGACTGTAGAATTGACACAGCTCCCCCACTTGGAGCTTTCAGACTGCCATCATACAGTAGACTGTAGAACGGACCCAACCTTTCAGACTGCCATCATACAGTAGACTGTAGAACGGACCCAGCTCCCCCACTTGGATCCTTCAGACTGCCACCATACAGTAGACTGTAGAATTGACCCAGCTCCCCCACTTGGATCCTTCAGACTGCCATCATACAGTAGACTGTAGAACGGACACGGCTCCCCCACTTGGAACTTTCAGACTGCCATCATACAGTAGACTGTAGAACGGACCCAACCTTTCAGACTGCCATCATACAGTAGACTGTAGAACGGACCCAGCTCCCCCACTTGGATCCTTCAGACTGCCATCATACAGTAGACTGTAGAACGGACCCAGCTCCCCCACTTGGATCCTTCAGACTGCCATCATACAGTAGACTGTAGAACGGACACGGCTCCCCCACTTGGAACTTTCAGACTGCCATCATACAGTAGACTGTAGAACGGACCCAACCTTTCAGACTGCCATCATACAGTAGACTGTAGAACGGACCCAGCTCCCCCACTTGGATCCTTCAGACTGCCATCATACAGTAGACTGTAGAACGGACACGGCTCCCCCACTTGGAACTTTCAGACTGCCATCATACAGTAGACTGTAGAACGGACCCAGCTCCCCCACTTGGATCCTTCAGACTGCCATCATACAGTAGACTGTAGAATTGACCCAGCTCTCCCACTTGGATACTTCAGACTGCCATCATACAGTAGACTGTAGAACGGACACGGCTCCCCCACTTGGAACTTTCAGACTGCCATCATACAGTAGACTGTAGAATTGACCCAGCTCTCCCACTTGGATACTTCAGACTGCCATCATACAGTAGACTGTAGAACGGACCCAACTAATTCACTTGGAACATTCAGACTGCCATCATACATTAGACTGTAGAACGGACCCAACTCATTCACTTGGAACTTTCAGACTGCCATCATACAGTAGACTGTAGAACGGACCCAACTCATTCACTTGGAACATTCAGACTGCCATCATACAGTAAACTGTAGAACGGACCCAACTCATTCACTTGGAACATTCAGACTGCCATCATACAGTAGACTGTAGAACGGACCCAACTCATTCACTTGGAACATTCAGACTGCCATCATACAGTAGACTGTAGAACGGACCCAACTCATTCACTTGGAACTTTCAGAATGCCATCGTACAGTAGACTGTAGAACGGACCCAACTCATTCACTTGGAACATTCAGACTGCCATCATACAGTAGACTGTAAAACGGACCCAATTCATTCACTTGGAACATTCAGACTGCCATCATACAGTTAACTGTAGAACGGACCCAACTCATTCACTTGGAACATTCAGACTGCCATCATACAGTAAACTGTAGAACGGACCCAACTCATTCACTTGGAACATTCAGACTGCCATCATACAGTAAACTGTAGAACGGACCCAACTCGTTCACTTGGAACCTTCAGACTGCCATCATACGGTAGACTGTAGAACGGACCCAACTCATTCACTTGGAACTTTCAGACTGCCATCATACAGTAAACTGTAGAACGGACCCAACTCATTCACTTGGAACCTTCAGACTGCCATCATACAGTAGACTGTAGAACGGACCCAACTCATTCACTTGGAACTTTCAGACTGCCATCATACAGTAAACTGTAGAACGGACCCAACTCATTCACTTGGAACTTTCAGACTGCCATCATACAGTAAACTGTAGAACGGACCCAACTCATTCACTTGGAACCTTCAGACTGCCATCATACAGTAAACTGTAGAATGGACCCAACTCGTTCACTTGGAACCTTCAGACTGCCATCATACAGTAGAACTTAGAACGGACCCAGTTCTCCCACTTGGATCCGTTACATAGCAATTAGATTTGAGCACGTTGATTGTTCAGTTGCTTCAGGGAAAGTTGAATGACGTCACAGTTTGGTAAGCATGTTATAGCTATGAACTGTGGGACAGGCATTGAATTCCCTGTTTTTATTGTGGTTGAACAGATCTGATTCAGGAGAAATCAGGGACCGGAATATAATAATGTTTTACAGTTTTACTGAGCATTTTCAGATCACTGTGTGCTGTTATACGAGAGCTGAAAAGAATATGCTTCAACGGCAATATCTGTAAGTGACAATCTTATACCATGGCCTGTGTTCTTTTTAACAATGAAGTTACTCCGAAAAGAAAAAAAACGTGATTTATTTTCGTTTAAGCAATGCGAATTAAAAAATTACGTTTAAGATACCTATTCCTTCCTTCTTAAACACTTAATGTACAAAATGTTTTTAATTATAATTTAAGAGTTGACTACTTTAAAACACGCTAGCTCGAATGCTTACTTCATTCTCTCATTTTTTTACAATGACAAAGTTTCATTAAAACAGAGTTATTAATTTATGAAAATCGAAATCAATTTGATGAAATCCGGATATTTAACATATGATCCGGTTATTTGATTTTGTTTTAAACGTATTCATTTTACATCGATTGTGAAACAATTTCTTACAACTTTGACAAATCACGCTCGAAGTCTTACTGGATAGAACAAGTACTAAGTATATGCGGATAAAGTATCTGGCTCAATGACACTCCACATAGCTGTGGTTGAGGATTTAACCCCCAACCCATTGATCGTGGGTTCGGTGCTTTACAACCGGACCACTCAATTATTCGATTGGGCTGTCTGGGAATATTACACTTTCACCCGTTTCTTATTTTGCTGAGTCAACATAGTGGAAAATTAGTTTCATCAAAACGATTTCGTTTGGTATAGGAAAATTACTGCACAATCCTTTCGTCCGTCCGTTCGCACACGTCTATATATGTATACACAGGTATAGGTTACGCTATAATCTCACTAAACAAACACTTACGATATAGTTATCGTCTTAATTACAGCTTGATACCAGTATCTCTCCAGCAACGCCAGCACGGACTATGGTCAGGTATACAGACGAGAGAATACGCAAGTGTGCTATCACACGTCATTACGTTACATGTGTTTTACAATGTATCTAAAAACCATTTACTTAAAAAAACTCTTTATGTGAATGTTTTGTTTCGTGTAAGCGGTCACCTCTATTAAGCAGCCACTTGTCTGAAGCAGCTATATTTGATATTTCCCATTTCTATGACTTCAGAGTAAATTAACCTGTATAAATCAACAACCTGTTTTAAAAGACCACTTTTGTCTCTGCCCTTGATTGGCTATTTAAGACAGGTTTGACTGTATGTATATCAAAGATATACTAGATTCAATAATTTATCAAACTGCTTTTTTAACAATAGCAAATGTTAACTGAGGCAATATCTAGTTATAAATGTAACTTATATATGTATTTTAATTACATATGCAATATAAAACTCAATACAAAACAATTCAAATAAAATTCTGTACAAGGTCGTGCATATAGTCATCTGTCATTTGCACACCCGATGTAATATTTACTGTTTTAGATTCCAGCCATAAACTTTTTAAAAAATTGTTTTTTACTCAGTTACTTAATTCTTCTAGATATTAAATCTTCCAATGAAAATAGTTTCTGGGCACTTAACAAACTACATATAGTGCTCCTACCAATTTTGGTAAAGTTCCTAACTTGTTTATTTCCCATATTACGAAATAAAGCACACTTAAAAGTTCACCTTACTACTAAACAGAAACTAGGGACATTAACCAAAGCCAAGGTGCGACTACTACATTGAATCATTTTCTGTTGTCTACAACGAGACTTTAAGCTTAACTAATTTAAATAAAAGTCGTATCTAGATGAAATCGTATAAATATACAATGACCTAGACCTCGAGTCCTGATTTGTCCCGATCTATTATCGATTACCGATTATTCAGTTCTAAATTATTATGTAAAACGTAAAAAATATATATAGTCCCTGACTTAATAGCATAGCAATATATATATACTATGTAATCGCCGTGTCACTTCCAGATATGTATTATGTAAACGCCGTGTCACTTCTAGATATGTATTATGTAAACGCCGTGTCACTTCTAGATATGTATTATGTAAACGCCGTGTCTCTTCTAGATATGTATTATGTAATCGCCGTGTCTCTTCTATATATGCATTATTATGTAATCGCCGTGTCACGTGTCTCTTCTATATATGCATTATGTTTTGTTGTTGTATGGTGTTTAGCGTCGCTTTCAACAATTTTTCAGTCATATCGCGACGGTGTCTACTTGAGACAGTATTCTGAGCGCTGTCACGCTGGAGTATCATGCCGCAGACACATGGTATGATACCCCACCCAGACACATTATACTGACACCGGGCTGACCAGACCTAGAACTCTCCTCTAAATGCTGAGCGTCAAGCCAGTAAGCTTCTAGTACCATTTTTAAAGTCTTTGGTATAACCCGGCTGCGGATCGAACCCACGACCTTCCGCAAGCGAGGCAGACGCTCTACCAATAAACCACACTGCAGTTTATGCATTATGTAAACGTCGCGTCTCTTCTATATATGCATTATGTAATCGCCGTGTCACTTCTAAATATTTATTATGTAATCGCCATGTCTCTTCTAGATATGTATTATGTAAATGCCGTGTCACTTCTAAATATGTATTTTGCAAATGCCGTGTCTCTTCTAGATGTGTATTATGTAAACGCCGTGTCTTTTTTCTATATACGCATTATGTAATCGCCGTGTCACTCCTAGATATGTATTATGTAAACGCCGTGTTACTTCTAGATATGTATTATGTAATCGCCGTGTCTCTTCTAGATATGTATTATGAAAACGCCGTGTCACTTCTAGATATGTATTATGTAAACGCCGTGTCACTTCTAGATATGTATTATGTAAACGCCTTGTCTCCTCTAAATATGCATTATGTAATTGCCGTGTCTCTTCAAGACATGTATTATGTAAATGCCGTGTCTCTTCTAGATATGCATTATGTAATCGCCGTGTCACTTCTATATATGCATTATGTAATCGCCGTGTCACTTCTAGGTATGTATTATGTAAACGCCGTGTCATTTCTAGATATGTATTATGTAAACGCCGTGTCACTTCTAGATATGTATTATGTAAACGCCGTGTCACGTCTTGATATGTATTAAGTTAATGCCGTGTCACTTCTCGATTTGTATTTTGCAAACGCCGTGTCTCTTTTAGATGTGTATTATGTAAACGCCGTGTCTTTTCTACATACGCATTATGTAATCGCCGTGTCACTCCTAGATATGTAGTATGTAAACGCCGTGTCTCTTCTAGATATGTATCATGTAATCGCCATGTCTCTTCTAGATATGTATTATGTAAACGCTGTGTCTCTTCTATATAATTTTTATGTATCATGTAATCGCCATGTCTCTATTATATATACATTATGTAAACGCCGTGTTATTTCTACATATGTATTATGTAATCGCCGTGTCTCTTCTAGATATGTATTATGTAAACGCCGTGTCACTTCTAGATATGTATTATGTAAACGCCGTGTCACTTCTAGATATATATTATGTAAACGCCGTGTCTCTTCTAGATATGTATCATGTAATCGCCATGTCTCTTCTAGACATGTATTATGTAAACGCCGTGTCACTTCTAGATATGTATCATGTAATCGCCATGTCTCTTCTAGATATGTATTATGTAAACGCCGTGTCACTTCTAGATATGTATTATGTAAACGCCATGTCTCCTCTAAATATGCATTATGTAATTGCCGTGTCTCTTCAAGACATGTATTATGTAAATGCGGTGTCTCTTCTAGATATGCATTATGTAATCGCCGTGTCACTTCTAGGTATGTATTATGTAAACGCCGTGTCACTTCTAGATATGTATTATGTAAGCGCCGTGTCACTTCTAGATATGTATTATGTAAACGCCGTGTCACTTCTAGATATGTATTGTGTAATCGCCATGTCAGTTCTATATATGTATTATGTAAACGCCTTGTCACTTCTAGATATGTATTATGTAAACGCCGTGTCTCTTTTATATATGCATTATGTAATCGCCGTGTCTCTTCAAGACATGTATTATGTAAATGCTGTGTCTCTTTAGATATGCATTATGTAATCTCCGTTTTCTTCTAGACATGTATTATGTAAACGCCATGTCTCTTCTAGATATGTATTATGTAAACGCGGTGTCTCTTCTAGACATGTATTGTGTAAACGCCGTGTCTCTGCTAGATATGTATTATGTTAATGCCGTGTCTCTTTAAAATATGTATTATGTAAATGCCGTGTCTGTTCTAGAAATGCATTATGTAAACGCCGTGTCTCTTATATACATGTTTTATGTAAACGCTTTGTCTCTTCTGGACATGCATTATGTAAAGACAGTGTCTCTTCAAGATATGTATTATATAACCGCCGTGTCTCTTCAAGATATGTATTATGTAATTGCCGTTTCTGTTCTAGACATCCATTATGTATTTGACGTGTCTCTTCTAAATATGTATTATGTAAACTTCGTGTGTCCTAAAGATATGTATTATGTAAATATCGTTTCTCTTCAACATATGTATTATGTAAACGCCATGTCTATTCTAAATATGTATTATGTAAACGCAGTGTCTCTTCTAGATATGTATTATGTAAATGCCGTGTCTCTTCTAGATCTGTATTATGTAATTGCCGTTTCTGTTCTAGACATCCATTATGTATTTGACGTGTCTCTTCTAAATATGTATTATGTAAACTTCGTGTGTCCTAAAGATATGTATTATGTAAATATCGTTTCTCTTCAACATATGTATTATGTAAACGCCATGTCTATTCTAAATATGTATTATGTAAACGCTGTGTCTCTTCTAGATATGTATTATGTAAATGCCGTGTCTCTTCTAGATCTGTATTATGTTAATGCCGTTTCACTTCTAGATATGTATTATGTAATGGCCGTGTCTCTTCTAGATATGTATTATGTAATCGCCGTGTCTCTTCTAGGTATGTATTATGTAATCGTCGTGTCTCTTCTAGATGTGTATTATGTTAATGCCGTGTCACTTCTAGATATGTTTTATGTAATCGCTGTGTCGCTTCTAGATATGTATTATGTAAACGCCGTGTCTCATCTTTATATGTATTATGTAATCGCCGTGCCACGTGTCTTTTCTATATATCCATTATGTAAACGTCGCGTCTCTTCTATATATGCATTATGTAATCGCCGTGTCACTTCTAGATATTTATTATGTAAACCCCGTGTCACTTCTAGATAGGTATCATGTAATCGCCGTGTCACTTCTTGATATGTATTATGTAAACACCGTGTCACTTCTAGATATGTATTATGTAAACGCCGTGTCTCTTCTAGATGTGTATTATGTAAACGCTGTGTCACTTCTAGATATGTATTATGTAAACACCGTGTCTCTTCTAGATGTGTTTTATGTAATCGCCGTGTCACTTCTAGATATTTATTATGTAAACGCCGTGTCACTTCTAGATATGTATCATGTAATCGCCATGTCTCTTCTAGATATGTATTATGTAAATGCCGTGTCACTTCTAGATATGTAGTATGTAAATGCCATGTCTTTTCTAGATGTGTTTTATGTAATCGCCGTGTCACTTCCAGATATTTATTGTGGAATCGCCGTGTCACTTCTTGATATGCATTATGTAAACGCCGTGTCACTTCTAGACATGTATTATGTAAACGCCGTGTCACTTCTAGATATGTATTATGTAAACACCGTGTCTCTTCTAGATATGTATTATGTAATCGCCGTGTCACTTCTAGATATTTATTATGTAAACGTCGTGTTACTTCTAGATATGTATTATGTAATCGCCGTGTCACTTCTAGATATGTATTATGTAATCGCCGTGTCGCTTCTAGATATGTATTATGTTAACGCCGTATCACTTCTAGATATGCATTATTTTAACGCTGTGTCTCTTCTGTGTATGCATTATGTTATCGCCGTGTCACGTGTCTTTTCTATATATGCATTAGGTAAACGCCGCGTCTCTTCTATATATGCATTATGTAATCGCCGTGTCACTTCAAGATATGTATTATGTAATCGCCGTGTCTCTTCTAGATATGTATTATGTTAATGCCGTGTCACTTCTAGATATGTATTATGTAAACGCTGTGTCACTTCTAGATATGTATTATGTAATCGCCGTGTCACGTTTAGATATTTATTATGTAAACGCCGTGTCACTTCTAGATATGTATTATGTAAACGCCGTGTCACTTCTAGATATGTATCATGTAAACGCCGTGTCTCTTCTAGATATGTATTATGTAAACGCTTTGTCTCTTCTAGATATGTTTTATGTAAATGCCGTGTCACGTCTAGATATGCATTATGTAATCGCCGTGTCGCTTTAGATATGCATTATGTAAACGCCGTATCACTTCTAGATATGTTTTATGTAAACGCTGTGTCTCTTCTTTGTATGCATTATGTAATTGCCGTGTCACGTGTCTTTTCTATATATGTATTATGTAAACGCCGCGTCTCTTCTATATATGCATTATGTAATCGCTGTGTCACTTCAAGATATTTATTATGTAAACGCGGTGTCTCTTCTAGACATGTATTGTGTAAACGCCGTGTCTCTTCTAGATATGTATTATGTTAATGCCGTGTCTCTTTAAAATATGTATTATGTAAATGCCGTGTCTGTTCTAGAAATGTATTATGTAAACGCTGTGTCACTTCTAGATATGTATTATGTAATCGCCGTGTCACGTCTAGATATTTATTATGTAAACGCCGTGTCACTTCTAGATATGTATTATGTAAACGCCGTGTCACTTCTAGATATGTATCATGTAAACGCCGTGTCTCTTCTAGATATGTTTTATGTAAACGCTTTGTCTCTTCTAGATATGTTTTATGTAAATGCCGTGTCACGTCTAGATATGCATTATGTAATCGCCGTGTCGCTTTAGATATGCATTATGTAAACGCCGTATCACTTCTAGATATGTTTTATGTAAACGCTGTGTCTCTTCTTTGTATGCATTATGTTATTGCCGTGTCACGTGTCTTTTCTATATATGTATTATGTAAACGCCGCGTCTATTCTATATATGCATCATGTAATCGCTGTGTCACTTCAAGATATTTATTATGTAATCGCCGTGTCTCTTCTTGATATGTATTATGTAAACGCCGTGTCACTTCTAGATATGTATCATGTAAACACATTGTTTCTTCTATATATGCATTATGTAATCGCCTGGTCACGTGTCTCTTTTTTATATGTATTATATAAACGCCTTGTCTCTTCTATACATGCATTATTTAATCGCCGTTTCATTTCTAGATATGTATTATGTAAACGCCGTGTCTTTCTATATATGCATTATGTAATCGCCGTGTCTCTTCAAGACATGTTTTATGTAAATGCCGTGTCTCTTCTAGATATACATTATGTAATCGCCGTGTCTCTTCTAGACATGTATTATGTAAATGCCTTGTCCCTTCTCGACATGTATTATGTAAAAGCCGTTTCTCTTCTAGACATGTATTGTGTAAATGCCATTTCTCTTCTAGATATGTACTATGTAAGCACCGTGACTCTTCTAGATATGTATTATGTAAATGCCGTTTCTCTTCAAGACATGTAATATGTAAATGTCGTGTCTCTTCTAGATATGCATTATGTAATCGCCGTGTCTCTTTTAGACATGTATTATGTAAATGCCTTGTCCCTTCTTAACATGTATTATGTAAACGCCGTGTCTCTTCTAGACATGTATTGTGTAAACGCCATGTCTTTTCTAGATATGTACTATGTAAGCACCGTGTTTCTTCTAGATATGTATTATGTAAATGCCGTGTCTCTTTAAGATATGTATTATGTAAATGCCGTGTCTCTTCTAGACATGTATAATGTAATCGCCGTGTTTCTACTAAATATGTATTATGTTAATGCCGTGTCTCTTCTAGACATGCATTATGTAAATGCTGTGTCTCTTTTAGACATGCATTATGTAAACGCCGTGTCTCTTCTAGACATATATTATGTAAATGCCGAGTCTCTTCTGGACATGCATTATGTAATCGCCGTGTCTCTTCAAGATATGTATTATGTAATCGCCGTGTCTCTTCTAGACATGAATTATGTAAACACCGTGTCTCTTCTAGATATGTATTATGTAAACGCCGTGTTATTTCAAGATATGTATTATGCGATTGCCGTGTCTCTTCTAGATATGCATTATGTAATCGCCGTGTCTTTTCTAGATATGTATAATGTAATCGTCGTGTCTCTTCTAGATATGTATTATGTAAATGCCATTTATCTTCAAGATATGTATCATGTAAACGTCGTGTCTCTTCAAGATATATTATTATGTAAACGCCGTGTCACTTCTTGATATGTATTATGTAAACGCCGTGTCTTTTCAAGATAAGCCGTGTCTCTTCTAGATATGTATTATGTAATCGCCGTGTCTCTTCTAGATGTGTATTATGTTATCGTCGTGTCTCTTCAAGAAATGTATTATGTATATGGCGCGTCTCGTATAGATATGTATTATGTAAATGCCGTGTCTCTTCTAGATATGTATTATGTAATCGCCGTGTCTATTCTAGATATGTATTATGTAAACGCCGTGTCTCTTCTAAATATGTATTATGTAAACGCCGTGTCTCTTATAGACAAGTATTATGCAAACGCTGCATATGCCTCTTCAGCGAACAACAGACGGAGCCTATCGATTGTACGCCTTCATACGCTTCGTCGTAATATGTGAACTGTCTTCCAATAGTACTAACGTCTGTTATATTTAGATTTTAACGTTGCCTACAGCATGTCCAAATTAAATATTGAAGAAATTAACTACCGTGTCTAGATAACCAGCGGCGTTCCAACAATAATGATGAAAAGTAGATTTTTAGTTTGAACACAGCTTTTTACTTTTCCCTGATGGTGATTAGAGAAGCTTTGATAATAATGGAGATGAAGATAATTATCCGGTCCGGTCTTATTTCGGCATCATCGTACCACGTTCATAAAATAAAACAGTCAAAATGAGTAAACGGTCACCTATATTGAACAGCTATATTTCCGATGCTTTCAGAGCAAATTAACCTGTATTGAGCAACCTGTCTTACTTTGTCATTTTGCTCCTTCCCTCGACTGACTGCCTAAGACAGGTTTTACTTGATGTGATATTAAGATCTCATTTCAACGGCGTTATATGAGAATTTAAATTGTCTACATACAATTAAAAACGGTATTATGATAAACAAAATGATATATTATTATTCTTATTATAATCATTATCATAACCGTCTTCCGTGGCCTAGTGGTCAGGCGTCCGCCTCGGAAGCGGGAGGTCGAAGATGCGAATCCCGGTGGAAGCACTTGGATTGTTTTCTGATGCGGCCGGTTGTTCACCAATAAGCTACTTAAATTAAGGGGTACCGAATGCCTAACAGCCTGATGTGTGGCAATGATAGCCTTCGGGAAGTACCTGTTTACAACATAAAGGTGCCCCATAAGCCCGGTGCGGCTGGCCCTTTCAACAAGGGTGACACTAAAACAAACACTTTACTTACTATCATTATATGTATTTTATTATGAAATGAATGAATAAAGAATGGGTTAATAAACTAATGTGTAATGTTCACTCACCTGTGTGCGTTGCCAAATGTCCTTTTAAAATTTGCAAATTATTTAAAATTGCATCCAACTTGATTTTCAGGAATGTCGGTCTGCGAGCCAACGTAAATTCTTGGTGTAATCCATTGTCCTTTGTTTCCTCCATAAAATCACTTAAAGTATTAAAAAAAGTATTGGTCAAACAGGCGACTTTCGATGCTCACGTGTGTTAAAACATAACCGCACGTTACAGCAGATGTAAGGCAAGTGTTCCGGTATGGAGATACCAATACGTTTACGTATGTACCGGTTATAATAAAGTACAGAAATTAACTTCTGGTTTTTCATCTAGTCAAATGTTTCACGAGTTAATACAATCATCGTTATCAAATGGTTACAAAGGTATCCGTTGGAAATACCATACGTGTTAGATAACAGTATGTTAAATTGGTAGGAAAGCTCGTGAATTGTCAATATAAAAAATATCAGCAAATAAAAAATCTCTTTCCCTCCAAGTTCACACGCACAAAAACTGATCAACAAAAGAATTTGTCTTGAATATCCATTGAACATCTGGAAGCCTATCTTATAGTTTAACCAACCGTACCACTTTTATTGTTTCGCAATGAAATAATTAAAATTCACACATCGCCCAGCCATATCAAGTTCAAAATATAGTGAAAGCGCTTCGCATTTCATCCTCTGTCCGAAGTATTAACGTAGTATTAACATTAAATTTTAAGTGATATCAATTTATTTGGTTATAAAACAGCGAATTCAATATTGATATTAAGGATAACCAGGCCCCTAAAAAACATAATATACGCCAAAACGCACCTACGTCAGTCAGCATGATTGTTTTGGAGGACCATACCCCTGTACATCCCAACCCAGAAATGTGCCTACACATCGTTTTCAGCCAAGCTACGTCCCTGAATGTGTCGCACACTGTCCCTTATACAAGGTGATATCATCTCAAGTAGATCTAACTGTTTTGTTTAAACTTTTTATTTACTTCGATTGTAAAACAAGTTCTTATAACTTATACGAATCACGCTTAAAGTCTTCCTGGGTAGAACCAATACTAAGCATACGTTGAAAAAGTGTCTTGCTCAAGAACATCACACATAGCCGTGGTGGAGGATCGAACCCACGGCCCTCCGATCTAACTGTTTTCACGACAGTTAGCACAGTTGTCGTGAAAACATAAAATATTCTAGATTAGTGCCTTTCCATGGTAAGATTACTAAACTAAGAAAATGCAACTATACAAGGCTCTTTATAATGAATTTTGTAGGAAAAGGTATTATTCTAGTATTCTATTTAACTGTTTGACCAAAATGATCTTATTTCCCAAACTGATTGTATGACACTGGGTGCTCCACGTATTACGTTATTTTATGCGGCAATCTATGTAACCGTTCAGAATGAAATATCACCGGATGTGCGGTATTACTAAATTTTCGCATTTGTGGCATATTCCTTCCTTTTTACTTGTCACCAAATATGTCTGGTAAAGAGTCTATGTTTTAAAGAACGACATATCCCCAGTTGTTGTTGTTTCGTAATGACAAGGCGCGCACGGACCAAAATTAATTTAATTAATGCTCAAAGTTTTGTTTTGCCGACAATGGCCACGTTTTTCCCAAACATTAATGGAAAAGAACAAGTCTATGGGCGAGTCGGTATCACACACGATATATATATCTATATATGTATATATTTATCTATATCACAGGAGGTAGTCTAGTGAACTTCTTTATCAACGGTGAACGACACTAGATTGTGAAAACGCGTCGTAAAGCGGTATGTCGTAATACATCTGAAAATAATTTTATAGTTTTTATAATAACTCAAATGTGTTGATATGAAATTATACCAATGTGAGATAGATAATTATCCTTTGTTTAATTACACAATGTCTAAATGCTGTAGAAAAATGTTAAAATATAAAGCTAGTGTTTAAATTAACAACTAAATAATGATCTGTACACTTGTATTAACAGTATGTTGTGTGTAATCAGTGACTACTGACATATAAACTTGTAAAATAAGAATCTTCCATGGGTTTGAGGTTCGGATACGATTTCCAAAATACTATGATACACTCTGCCTGTACATAAGTGTTTAAAATCATCCTGTAGAAAGCATCTCTTGCACAAAAAAACAAAAAAACAACGTTTTACTGGTCATATTTCAGTGGTTAAGTATCGTGTTGAAAACTTCAAGGATTGGTTCATTCTCACGAATGCTGTAGTGGAGGGAGGGGGTGGAAAGAAACTTAATCCTTTCAAAGTGCAATATTATGTAGCTTTTACTGGAAATATTTACTTTAAACATTGATTTCTTACCTGACACACTTGATGGAAAGCAAAAATCAACAGGAACTGCCGCAATGATTTTAAGCAATACGGTGGCTATATTACGTGTAATATAGCATGGGCCTATGACAAGTTCTGGACCAACACCATTACACCCAACTCACACACACCACCCCCAACTGGGTAGTACAAACATGTACAACGCTGCCAAGATCTTGTTTTGCCGGTGCGACGTCACATTGGCAATGTATCCACGTGACATTTACCGTAACTTGCCATTACAATACGTGCGCTTCTTCATTAACTTGACGTTGAATTTTTATAAGAAATTTACTTTAATTAATATAGTTTTAACTGTTATAAATATAAAAAAAAGGGTAAATATTAGCAGAAATCTTGAAATCACACGATTGAGCTCCCCGTAAGGTGGTTGAATACGCTATTAGTCTCATTAATCATACCGGGAAGGCAATTGCGTCACACACCACTATTACATTTCCCATAGGGTTCCATTGTAACATTTATGTCCAAAACACGGTAAAAAAACGAAATCTGCAGCATGTGTCTGGTCTTAATTTTTTTACTGGTTCAAGATATGCAATTATAAAGGAAAAAAGCATACTATTGACCAGGTTGTTTTGTGTTGTTGTTTTTAAATTCAATGCTGTATTGAGACCTATCAATATCCAGAGTAATATTATGTCAACTATTCGCCCACGATGCGGTTCGAACCAACAATTGTGAAATGACACAGAACTGTTCAGAAAGTTGATATCAGCATCAAGTGAACAGTGGTTATTTCTAAAATACTGACCATTTAACTCATGCTAGGAAAAAATAAATCACTGCAATACAAAGCCCTGAAAAAAAAGAAGAAAAAGAGAACTAAAATTTATTTTGTACCTCCTTCATCTGTACTCAAGGGAGATAAAGGTGGTGTGAGTCCTTTAAACTAGTAATGTACTGTCAACAATTTGAAGGGTTCAATTATGTTGACAAAATAGAAAATGTAAAACTTAAATTCTACAAACAATACTGTCATTTATCGCAAAACACGGCAAATTGCTTTGTTCTAGGAGAATGTTGAACGTTTCCTCTTTACGCCTTCTTATATAAAATATTGGCTTAAGTTAACGCGCATGGAGGACCACAGGTATCCAAAACAAAGTTATGCCATATTGAAGAGATTAGACGAAATTGGTTGAAAAACATGGGCAGGGTCAATTAAAAGTATGCTTTTTAAGTATGGATTTGGATATGTGTGGATATACTATGATGTTGATGGGGGTGCAATGTTCCTTAAGATATTTAAAGAGCACATCAGTGATTGTTATCTACAGAAATGACAAGAAGATATTCATGGTACATCGAAAGACTCCCATTACAAACATTTCAAGTCATTGCCTAATACTGAATCATATCTAAGTTTGAATTTATCATGAAAATCGAGAAAGACATTGTCAAATTTTAGATGTTCTTGTCATAATTTAATGACCGAAAAAGGAAGACAAATGACTTTACGATTTTACTTTTTTTGTCATAATTCAAATGTATATGTATTTGAAGATGAGTTTCATTTCTTTTTCGAATGCCCAATTTATGAGCACTTTAGACTACTATACTTTAAGATGCATGGCTAAGATCTAGACCTTTAAATCTATTTTATACAATTTTGTCCTCATAAGTCAAACATGATATTATCTCTGTCTCAAAGTACTTGTTACATGCTTTTGATAAAATTAGAACTGGAATTAGAAAATATAATTATAAATGTAACCTAACAAATACTTATTTAAAGTTAATATATATGTTTTTAATTTTCATTCTACTTGATTGTCACTCCAATGTTTGTTTACAAAATGTATGTGTATCGTAATTTTGTCCAATGGCCTATATTACTGAATAAACTATGTCTATGTATGGTATGGTGTTCTGCTTGGACCATCGTGCTATCGCCTTGTCAACAAGTTTCAATATGTTAAAATTAAATGCTGCATTCTAGTGCAGTTTTAGGATAAACATGATTATTCACTCTAATATTTTGTGACCTTTAAACAGCTTTTTAAATAATCAAAGCCTTAAAAAGCGGTTTATTTAAAAAGAAAAACAAGTTTCACTAGGATTCAAAACTGGTACCTCATGCACCAAAACCCAATACACCAATTTAAAGTGAATTAACAAGTTATTACTTTTACATAATTCTGGTTAGCATCTCTTTAATGGATATACTATTAAATGTTAGTCTGACAAAAGAATCATTGCACTATCAAGGCGATGCGGTGTTATAACATACCATTATGCCCTAATGGAACACCGTAGTAAAGGAAAATGTTTTACATAACTCAAACGCAAACTCAAAAGTGTACTTTCAACCCTTGAATATTTACATTCTTACTGCAGTCGTTATACATGTATATCTTTTTTTTTCGACAAAACGACCAAGATGTCCCTTTTGAATAATTATGCAGCAGGATATTTTCAGAGGGAAATAAATCAAGTAATTGAAATAATTTTCAAATTTTATTTTGAAAATATAATGCGGATTTTATCAATCTAAGGGGGTTTTCATGGGGTAATAATAATAATAATAAATTTGCTATTTAACGAGAAAACTCATTTGTATAAGTCAATCTTCCAGGAGGTCCTCTGGGATGAGGCGGGGTGTTGGTTGAGGGGTCAAGTGTATGCAAATCATCATTTGCTCTGAAAAAAAAAAACACTATTTTTTTAATATTCGGGACATTTCAGGGTAGGTCCATCCTTTGTGTCATTAACCAGTGTCTTATAGTTAATGAAAGCGATGATGTTTTTTGTACAGTACTTGTCTTCAAATCGAAAGTGATTTGTAATTGTTTATAACATAACTTACTATATGGTGGTGGTTGTAAAGGTAGTCAGATATATAATTAATAAAATAAAACTTATATAACAAATCATCATGACTTTGTATACGTCAAACACGACGAAGGCATAACCGATTGATCAACTCCTCGCATCAATGCCTCATCTTACACCATACTGCATCTGACAAGACAGGGCAGCAAGGACATGACACGGTGTGTATAACAATGGTTGTGGGCGACTACGCGACTATGCATATAGGTCAAGGGCTGTAATTCGGGTCGTTCAGTTGTACTGTTTATTATAACTGAGGAGGTTGGCTAGGCAGTTTTCAAATGTTCATGTTTTATGACTTATATATATATCTTAAATTGAAGTTATGTTTCTTTTAAGAAACCATTATCTTTGGTCTTATGGATACATTGATCGGTTTAAGTGATTTTAACATGTCCATTTTTTAAAACCGTTCGGCACCATTTTCTTACCATGAAAAATAGGGAGTAAGAATACATTTATGCAGAATAAATATTTCAAAAGCGAAACTCTTGTTTTGTCTTTTCGAAAAATTGTATAAATGTACTGATAGTATAAACTAAAACATAACATTAATTTTATTCTGATGCTATGAAATATAAATACCAAAAATTTGCATTATTTATTTTGAACACAGCTTGACGAGGTAAATAGATTCCAGTTGGAACCCGTTTCACCTGGTTAAATTTCCATGGTTTATTTCCCTTTTATAAGACCAATAGTGGCTCACTGTGTATGGCAGTATTACCTGTATTACTCCGTTTTTTAGGTGAATGAATACGCCAGATATATCCGTCTTGTGTCAGTGTTTGTTATAATTTATCAAACAGGACACAAGTTTGCGAAGGAAGACAATTACCACACTAGTGGCCGTCTTACCGTTTCCTTGCTCTTAATTTGCCCCGAGATAAGCATTTCTTTTAGTATATTAAAGTTGATAAATACAGCGAGAATGTATTGGTGACAGTATGAACTTGACGTGTGCTTTATACTTACATTTTACATGTACAATGCAGTTATATTAATAATACACGAATCGTGCTTCTACCACCCACTACAGAGATACTTGCCGGTATGCAATTTCTTTATTACAAACACATATATAGATCTGCAACTTCTTTATTACAAACACAAATCTGAATATGCAACTTCATTATTACAAACACACATGTAGATATGCAACTTCTTTATTACAAACACACGTGTAAATATGAAACTACTTTATTACATATACAGATGTATATATGCAACTTCATTATTACAAACACACATGTAGATATCCAACTTCTTTATCATACTGGACTATTTCAGACATTTCCCAAGAGTTATCCGATAATTGCCCCTGCGCATTTCAATGATATTGGAGATGACTCCAATTACTCCCCTTAGACCGTGATAAAACAAACAGGTATCGTTCCGCTCTGAAACTAAGCTCAAGTAGGCGTGACGTGTTACATGACCTCGGGATATAGCTATTCGTTATGATAAGCAAGTTTTGGTGATTTTGATGTGTAGTATAAAAAAGAAATTAATGAATTTTACTTAGTAACGCTAAAATCATTTGATTAAACTTAAAGTGCAAAATTATAACATAGATTAATGATTTTAATTACAAATTTCAACAGACTTTGATAAAGTTTATTTTATTATCAGTCAACAGATAGAGATTGATTATTTTGTGTTACTGTTATTGATCAGTTTAGTTTAAATTTATTTATTTTACTTCGATTGTGAAACAAGTTTTTTCAACTTAGGCAAATCACTCTCGAAGTCTTCCTGATTAGAACCAGTACTAAGCATATGCGGAAAAGTGTCTTGCTAAAGGACAACACACATAGCCTTGGCAGAGGATCGAACCCACGACCCTCCGATCATGGGCTCGGTGCTCTACAACTTGACCTCGCGCTCCACACGAATTTATTACGGTTATTAGATTATATAAACTTATATTTGAAGCGACAGAATGACAATAAAACATAATGTCGTAAATCAATCATCACAGAGACTGGTGCCGTCGGGGATTCGAATTCACGACCCGAGGGTCGATAGTCGGACGCATTATTGTCTGAGTTAACGGGACAAGTGCTATGATATTCAAATGCTATTTTAAACTTCCTGTTGATATTTTTTAAAATATAATTATTATGGTTGTTTGAAACAGACATCTTTATATTAACGCATGCGTTTTTAATAAAGCCTAAAACGGTACTTGACCAAAATCCATTTTTAACAACTTCTTTAAAGTACCTCGTGTTATAATACCATAAGATAATATTGTTACAACAGATTAATATTTTTCGCATACCACTTTGATATACAGAAGATCTTCGTTGGCTCGAACACGGATGGCTTGAACACCACGCATGGCTCGAGCCACTTATTTGGTCCCGGCCGAAATACTATTTAACCCTTTACTCCATAGATACCAATCACAGAAGGCCTTTGAAAACAGTGCAGGAAGAGTTCAGATTGCTCGTAACAAGCAATCTGAACACTTCCTGCACTATATTTCCACTCTGTCAGTTAATATTAACATAATTCACCCAATAATTCTAAAGGTGTCTATATTAGAGGTGTCCAAAGGTGTCTATATTAAAGGTGTCCAAAGGCGTCTATATGAAGTAAAGGGTTAAATTATATTATTCTACCTCCGATGGCTAGAACACCGAGTCGAACTAGAAATTAGGTCCAGCCAACATATTTAACTGTATTTTGACACTCTTCGTTCGAACTATTTTGTTCAGTCCCGTCGGGTTCGATCCATCGAAGTTCTACTGTATTCATCTTTATATACTTGGAATGAATAAGTTCTATCATTCCGATTTCATTCAACCATTTACAAGAGTTATGCACTTTTTTCAACACAGGAACAAAAATAGTCGTAACATATGCTATGGTAATGTAACTTTACATAATAAGTATATATATTTTTCAGAAATAGTTTAAAGTGAAAATTGCAGCGTAGTTTTAGTAAGCTAATAAATGTGAATAGCTGATGTATTACGTAGCAGTTTTACAAATCTCTTTGCTTTGATTTGTAATAACGCTATTATCTAAAGCTTTATATTCCTTCTAGAGTTTCATGTTTAACAAATTAAACACTAAAACATACACAAAATATTTCTGACAGATCATGTCATGTTAGTACTCTATTGAAATACGCGATATGTTTTAAAATAGATATTTAACAATACAATGTGCAAAGTCACTCATATCAATATCAAGACTTCCCCAACTGCAGTAAAGTAGAAGGTTATGTGACATACACAGAAACGCTATGCAGAACGATACAATGTGTCCGGGAGGTGTTTTGTCCGTCACCCTTGAAATATAATTTCTCAATTACATTCTAGCAGATTATATTATAACCCCCAATAAAATTACAAGGTTTGCCTCCGGGGCAGGGGTAAGGGGTAATTAAGTTCATAAATGACACTGGCTTATCGCATTGTTTGCTCTGTTTTTTTGTACAAGGATTATTAGATTTGAATATTATTTCACTGATCTTAGGAAAACGTTAAATTTAAAAATTCTGTAATATTTATAAACATTTGATAATGAATTATCTTAACTAAATTGGTTTAAAAGTTAATTACACGATATCTATGCGATGACTAGAAAACGAAAATAAACATGCACTAAATGAAACATGTTTGCAGTTAAAATATATATTTGGGATTGTCAAACTTTAGGAAGTATTCTCAGTACCATTATATTTCTTTAAAAAATTATATTTTCGTGCCGCAAAACACCATTCATTTCATAGGTATTATCTTTCTTTTCGTCTCATCTACTCATCATATAACAAAACATAAATTATACATGAACGTTTAAACTTGTACATAGCCATTCTAAAAGAATTATAAGAGATATTTTAAAACATAAATTATGAATATCAATACAAAGCACATTTTTGACATGATAAAGCTCCATGTAAAATACTGCTAATCTTTATACTAAAATCTGCAATAAACTAAGTTTTTAATTAAAAAGATGAAGAAGAAAAAGAGCACTATTGCACATATTTAAAAATATCTTTTAAAAAAACGATTATCGTTTTTTATCAGACCATTTGAGAACTGATTAGCAATATATTCATATATGTGGAGATTTTTTTTTAATTGAGTAAATTAAAACAATGATATGCTAATTATGCTGTATTAACATTATTATCAACCAATTACATTATTAAATCTCTTTATTCAATTAACATGCCTCGAGTAATGTATTATTGTTATCTAATCACTGGTTTTGATATTTAAGAATCAAGTGATATAAATAAATTGAATAATCCAATTAAACATACTCTTTAATCAATTTTCTTTCTATGTCCACTGAATTATTTCGTAACAAAGACATTAAAACATAAATTTGTGCGAAAAAAATAAACCATTAAATAATGTTTTAGAATACAAAAGAAATGTACTTGAATTTGAAGCTTTTTGAAGGTTCTTTAGTTAAAATATGAAATTAAAAAAAATCTATGCTTTAGACTACAAATAAAATACCTAATAAACACACACACTTTAAACTTTACATAACTTGCAATATCACCATGTGTTTATAAATATTTCAAGGCTGAAAAACATCTGCATTGCATATAGCCGGCTGATATAGCAACATACATGCTGTATTTAATTGGGTACAATATTACGCTGTACATTAGGCACACAGACAATAAATCCAAATTACATTTTATCTCATTTTCAAATCAAAATGGAAGCAAGATGCAATTATCATATTTTTTATATCTTTATATCATGGTAAAGAGAATTTTATTTGCAATGAACGTATACGTTGTAATAGGTTGGCAAATAATCACAACTAAGGTTTATAAGACCTTAAAAATGACCGAAAACGTGTTTTGAGTAATTTTTATATAGAACATATAAGGACCATATATGCTGTTATAAAACTAAAAAAGGAAGCAAGAAAACGTTAACATATTTTAATTTTTATTTTATCATAATAAAGGTTATATTTTTAACTAAATGACCAGACGTTGTAATAGGTTGGTAATTTAATATTGAAACAGTTATAACGATATAATTAAATTTCTCCTATATGTTTCTATGTAAACCAAATATCACCGTTTAGCCATGTAAGTGATAAAAACAGTGGATATCAAGGGGGGTAACTTCTCTCGATAATCCAGTGAAATGTCTGAAATAGTCCCACATGTTACAAACATATCGGTATCCAACTTCTTTATGACGAACACACATGTATATATGCAACTTCATAATTACAAACACACATGTAAATATGAAACTACTTTAATACAAACACACATGTATGTATGCAACTACTTTATTACAAACACATCTGTAGATATGCAACTTCATTATTACAAACACATATGTAGATATGCAACTACTTTACTACTAACACACATGAACATATGCGACTTCATTATTACAAACACACATGTAGATATCCAACTTCTTTATTACCAATATATCGGTATCCAACTTCTTTATTACAAACACACATGTAGATATCAAAATATTTTATTACAAACACACATGTAGATATTCAACTCCATTATTACAAACACATATGTAGATATGCAACTACTATTTTACTACAAACAGACATGTAGATATGCAACTTCATTATTATAAACACACTTGTAGGTATACAACTTCTTTATTACAAACACACATGTAGATATGCAACTTCATTATTACAAACATACATGTAGCTATGAAACTACTTTATTACAAACACACATGTATATATGCAACTTATTTATTACAAACACACATGTATGTATGCAACTACTTCATTACAAACAAGTCTGTAAATATGCAACTTCATTTTTACAAACACACATGTAGATATGCAACTACTTTATTACAAACACACATGTATATATGCGATTACATTATTACAAACAAACGTGTTGATATATGACTACATTATTACAAACTTACATGTATATATGCAACTTCTTTATTACAAACACACATGTAGATATCCAACTTCATTATTACAAACTCACATGTATTACAAACACAAATGTAGATATCCAACTTGATTATTACAAACTCACATGTAAATATACAACATCTTTATTACAAACACACATGTAGAAATACAACTTCTTTATTACAAACACACATGTAGATATGCAACTACTTTATTAGAATCACACATGTAGATATGCAACTACTACAAACACATATGTATATATGCAACTTCATTATTACAAACACACTTATAAATATACAACTTCTTTATATTAAATACACATGTATTTATGCAACTACTTTATTACAAACACACATGTAGATATACAACTTCTTTACTACAAACAGACATGTATATATGCAACTTCATTATTATAAACACACTTGTAGGTATACAACTTCTTTATTACAAACACACATGTAGATATACATGTAGCTATTAAACTACTTTATTACAAACACACATGTATATATGCAACTTATTTATTACAAACACACATGTTTGTATGCAATTACTTTATAACAAACAAATCTGTAAATATGCAACTTCATTATTACAAACACACATGTAAATATGCAACTTCTTTATTACAAACACAAATGTTTATATGCAACTTCATTATTACAAACACATATGTAGATATGCAACTACTTTATTACAAACACACATGTAGATATGCAACTTTTTTCTTACAAACACAGCTGTAGATATGCAACTTCATTATTACAAACACACATGTAGATATGAAACTTCTTTGTAAGAAACGTAAATGTATGTATGGAACTTCTTCATTACAAACATGTAGATATCCAACTTCTTTGTAACAAACGCACATGATGTATGCAACTACTTTATTACAAACACATATATGAATATGCAACTTCATTATAGCAAACACACATGTAGATATGCAATTATTTTATTACAAACACACATGTATATATGTGACTACATTATTACAAACACACATGTAGACATGTGAGTACATTATTACAAACACACATGTAGATACAGAACTTCATTATTACAAACACACATGTAGTTATGCAACTTCTTTATTACAAACACACATGTAGATATGAAACTACATTATTACCAACACACATGTAGATATGCAACTTCTTTATTACAAACACACATGTATGTATGCAACTACTTTATTACAAACACATCTGTAGATATGCAACTTCATTATTAAAAACACACATGTAGGTATGCAACTTCTTTATTACAAACACACATGTATGTATGCAACTACTTTATTACAAACACATCTGTAGATATGCAACTTAATTATTACAAACACACATTTAGATATGCAACTACTTTATTTCAAACATGTAGGTATCCAACTTCTTTATCAAAACACACATGTATGTATGCCACTACTTTATTACAAACAATTCTGTATATATGCAACTTCATTTTTACAAACACACATGTATATATGCGATTACATTATTACAAACACACATGTTGATATGTGACGACATTATTACAAACTTACATGTATATATGCAACTTCTTAATTACAAACACACATGTAGATATCAAACTTCATTATTACAAACTCACATGCAGATAAACAACTTTTTTATTACAAACACACATGTAGATATGCAACTACTTTATTACAAACATACATGTAGATATGCAACTATTGTTTTACAAACACACATGAGGAAATGCAACTACTTAACTAAAAACACACATGAAGGTATGAAACTTCTTTATTACAAACACAAATGAAGGTATGTAATTTCTTAATAACAAAGTTTAACACACAAGTAGATATGAAACTACTTTACTTCAAATACACATGTAGATTTGCAACTACTTTACTACTAACACACATGCAGATATGCAACTACTTTATTACAAACACACATGTAGAAATGCAACTACTTTGCTACAGAATGAAACTTCTTTATTACAAACACACATATAGATATGCAACTTCATTATTACAAACACACATGTAGAAATGCAACTACTTTACTACAAATACACGTAACGATATGTAATTTCTTTATTACAAACATACATGTAGATATGCAACTATTTCATTACAAACACACATGTAAGTATGCAACTACTTTACTACAAACACACATGTAGGTGTACCACTACTTTATTACAAACACACATGTAGAAATGCAACTACTTTGCTACAGAATGAAACTTCTTTATTACAAACACACATATAGATATGCAACTATTTTATTACAAACATTCATGTAGATATGCAACCTCATTATTACAAACACACATGTAAGTTTGCAACTTCATCATTACAAACATACATGTAAGTATGCAACTCCTTTATTACAAACACACATGTACGTATGCAACTTCATCATTACAAACACACATGTAAGTATGCAACTCTTTTATTACAAACACACATATAGATATGCAACTACTTTATTACAAACATACATTTAGATACACAACCTCATTATTACAAACACACATTGATATGTAACTTCTTTATTACAAACACACATATAAGTATGCACTCCTTTATTACAAACACATGTAGATATGCAACTACTTTATTACAAACACACATGTAGATATGCAACTACTTTATTACAAACACATGTAGATATGCAACTACTTTATTACAAACACACATGTAGATATGCAACTACTTTATTACAAACTCACATGTAGATATGCAACTATTTTATTATAAACACACATTTAGATATGCAACCTCATTATTACAAACACATATGTAGATATGTAACTTCTTTATCACAAACACACATGTAAGTATGCATTCCTTTATTACAAACACATGTAGATATGCAACTACTTTATTACAAACACACATGTAGATATGCAACTACTTTATTACAAACACACATGTAGATATGCAACTATTTTATTACAAACACACATTTAGATATGCAACCTTATTATTACAAACACACATGTTGATATGCAACCTCATTATTACAAACACACATGTAGATATGTAACTTCCTAATTACAAACACACATGTAAGTATACAACTACTTTATTACAAACATACATGGAAGTATACAATTATTTATCATAAACTTACATTAAGTTTGCTTATGAATTCATGGATATAAGTACAACAATGACGCTTAATAAAGGGTACAGCTAAATCAATAGAACAAGAACAATAACACATACATGTTAATCTTCATTTTATTTTGCTTGCATAAAAAACCCAACATTTCCACATTTTTTTTCCAACATTGAAACTTCATATACATGTAATAACAAACATCTGTCGCATTGTTTTGACCTTAAAAACAATATATTCATCAGATCAACCACATTAATAACGGCATCAAAGTGTAAATGTCTCAACAGCTATGCAACATCTGCTTCTAGATTAGTTTAAGCCGATTAACAATACATATACAGTAATCTGTAACAATGGTAAGAAAATCCCAGATATAATTTCATCTAGATTTCTAAAAACAATTAATGTTTTGTTTTTTTAAAGTTTAGACTTCTCTGTGCCTGGTTACCACTCAAGATGCATGGAGCTCTGGAGAATCAAACAACAGAGATTTTTTTGTGACTGGTTACCACTTCAAGTACATGTAACAACAACAGACTTCTCTATGCCAGGTTACCACTCCACGTACATGGAACACTGGAGAATCAAACAACAGAGATTCTTCTGTGCCAGGTTACCATTTCAGGTACATTGAACTCTGGAGAATCAAACAGCAGAAAATTGTCACTGTCAGGTTACCACTCCAGGTACATGTAACAACAACAAAATTCTCTGTGCCAGGTTACCACTCCACGTACATGGAACACTGGAGAATCAAACAACAGAGATTTTTCTGTGACAGGTTACCACTCCAGGTACATGAAACTCTGGAGAATCAAACAGCAGGTACTTTTCTGTGACACTGGTTACCACTCCAGGTATGTGGACTCTGGAGAATCAAACAACAAAGAATTTTCTATGCCAGCTTATCACTCTAGGTACATGCAGCAACAACAAACTTTTCTGTGCCAGGTTAGCACTCCAGGTACATGGAATACTTGAGGATCAAACAGCAGAAACTTTTCTGTGACACTAGTTACCACTCCAAGTACATGGAATTCTGTATAATCAAACAACAGAGACTTTTCTGTGACTGGTTACCACTCCAGGAACATGTAACAACAACAGACTTTTCTATGCCAGGTTACCACTCCAGGTACATGGAACACTGGAGAAGCAAACAAAAGAAACTTTTTTGTGGCAGGTCACCACTCCAGGAACATGGAACTCTGGAGAATCAAACAGCAGAAACGTTTCTGTGACTGGTTACTACTCCAGGTACATGTAACAACAACAGACTTTTCTATGCCAGGTTACCACTCCAGGTACATGGAACTCTGGATAATCAAACAACAGAGACTTTTCTGTGACTGGTTACCACTCCAGGTACATGTAACAACAACAGACTTTTCTATGATAGGTTACCACTCCAGGTACATGGAACTCTGGAGAAGCAAACAAAAGAAACTATACTATGCCAGGTTACCACTCCAGGTACATTGAACTCTGGATAATCAAACAACAGAGACTTTTCTGTGACTGGTTACCACTCCAGGTACATGTAACAACAACAGACTTTTCTATGACAGGTTACCACTCCAGGTACATGGAACTCTTGAAAATCAAACAGCAGAAACTTTTCTATGACTGGTTACCACTCCAGGTACATGTAACAACAACAGACTTTTCTATGCCAGGTTACCACTCCAGGTACATGGAACTCTGGATAATCAAACAACAGAGACTTTTCTGTGACTGGTTACCACTCCAGGTACATGTAACAACAACAGACTTTTCTATGACAGGTTACCACTCCAGGTACATGGAACTCTGGAGAAGCAAACAAAAGAAACTTTTCTGTGCCAGGTCACCACTCCAGGTACATGGAACACTGAAGAATCAAACAGCAGAAACTTTTCTGTGACAGGTTACCACTCCAGGTACATGGAACTCTTGAGAATCAAACAGCAGAAACTTTTCTGTAACAGGTCACCACTCCAGGTACATGGAACTCTGGAGAATCCAACAGCATAAACTTTTCTGTGATTGGTTACCACTCCAGGTACATGTAACAACAACAAACTTCTCTGTGCCAGGTTACCACTCCAGGTACATGGAACACTTGAGGATCAAACAGTAGAAACTTCTGTGACAGGTTATCACTCCAGGTACATGGAACTCTGGAGAATCAACAAAAAAGAAACTCTGTACCAGGTTACCACTCCAGGTACATGAAGCTCGGAACTCCGGATAATCAAACAGTATACTTTTCTATGCCAGGTTACCACTCCAGGTACATGGAACTCTGAAGAATCAAACAACTGAAAATTGTCACTGTCAGGAAACCACTCCAAGTACATGGAACTCTGAAGAAGCAAACATTTATCAGGTAATCATTCCAGAGAAACATATTTCATTTAAAATTTTTCTGTGTCAGGTTATCACACCTGGTACATGGAATTCCGGAGAATCAAACATGAGAGATCTTGTTGTAGGAGCCCTCTTTTTTGCTCTGGGTTTGGAGTTAAGGTTAATTTTATAGTAAGATATTAAATCCATCAGGATGTATAGTCACATGTAACTAGTACTTCATGAACAGGAAGATTCACTGATTAATGGATTACAACTGTTAAAAACATCTCTTTCATTTATAATATTTGACCCACCTTGAAAAATATCAAAAAATAACTTGATCTGTATTTTATAATTATACAGTACACACGAATTATTGATTAAATACATAGACCCTTTCAAAAGTAACAGCTTGAAAACCAATTCTTTACCTTGGACTGATGAACAAACAGAGGGACGGATTGACTGGTGTAACACTTAATGTCCTGTCACCGTTCTCCAAATGGCAGCGAAATAATTAAAGTAACCTGAATTTTACATGAAACACACATTACTATTAGTATATCTATTATAAATATACTATGGTTTGACAGTAATTGTGGATACATGATTTATGATGTCTGGACAAAATATCAATTTGAACACTACATATACATGCTCTTTATGTTAACTGAATTGATTGAATATTTAGCATCATTTTTAGGCCATCAATGGCTAACAGATGATCAGTTAACCTAACCACTGTTTCCTGGGATCCTGAGGATACTCTAGCACACCCCATCTCTGCAAGTTACTGATAACTTTCCCACTTGAATCAGCAGTGAGATGAATTATAACGAGGCACAATGTTGTATATCAATCATCATGCAGACTGTTGCCAGATGGGGATTCAAACTCATGGCCCCTGGATTTTATAGACAGATGCATTACCGACTGAGCTAATCAAGCCCGGCTCTTTATGTTAAACCCTATTAATGTTTGTTGCGACTTTTTCTTCACAAAGGATACTTGTGCAGCAGCTGGAATAGCCCGGTCCCTACTGTCATCGGTATACCCATGATGATACACTCACTCACTCCTGTAAATGTTAAATACAACATGACAGTTAGGTCACAACCAGGTTTCTGTTTCACCAACAATTTACTTATTTAATAAATACTTAAAAACTGAACTTAATTTTGACTGGTTATTTATCTATTTTATAATCAATATTAATGAAACCATATGCAGTTTTACTGGTACCAGTCTAAATCATGATCACCTGACTGCTTTTCATAGATTTTTTAAGTATTTCAGTATACATTGGTGAAACAGGTGCCTGGTCAATGTCATGAATACCTACTTGTAATTCATACAGTAATCTCGTTTTGATACTTCATTAAAGTGTTTTAAAAATAAAGGTTAAATTCAACATAAATATATAGATTGGCAAATAATTCTGACAGGCACTCGAAAGTATTGATACATTTACGTAGCATAAGAAAATATTGCAAGTTAACCCGACTAAAAATGTCTAACTAATATTTTGTTATAACTAAGATAAATATGTTGTTATTGAATATTCTTCGCATTTCAGTCTGTATTTATACAAGATAATCTTAGGACAGCAGCCCCTACTACAAATAGCAGCCCAGACTACAACTGATTGACAAAAAAACATGAATACACAAAATATAACATTCCTATTTTAAAACAAAATGGAATGACTGGGTATGTTCACTAATAAAAGTCTATAAACAGTATTACTGTATGTAATTAAAGGAGTTAAGTAGAATTAGCAGATTCAGGAAGATAACTCAGATCTATGCTTGTCAGAGTTACTTTTCCTTACATAAAGGAGAAGGTGATATTCATCAGGCATGGGCTAATCTTATACACAATTCTAAATGTTCAGGCTAATCTTTGTGCAGGCAAATCAACAGATTACAATACAACTTTCAATTACAGAGCAGAAACTCCTCAATGATCCAGAGTTTTCCACAACATATATTTTGCATTTTTGTTTAACTATTTTCTGAAATTACCCTTAAAATTCTCCATTTTGCCAAAGTCTCATCATATCAGGAACAAATGACCCTCAATTTCAAATAAACAAAGAAACTATAAATATCACTGAAGATGATCAATACCCCCAGATGGTGCCCTGATGCAGTTATTGCACCCTTTTGCTACCTGCTTTGACACAGGGAACCAAATGCAGTAACATATGTGGGTGTTTGGCGCTCAATCGTAACGTGTCATTGAATTCCAGCCAATGGTTGCCGAGAAAAGATGACCACAAAAAAACTGTCGGAAAAATTCAAAGGGCCATAACTCATTGAAAAATTATTCGGTTACAACATGCTGACGATATGTACAACTTTGCTTCATACCGATCACTTTTGTGAAGTTTTATTGAATTCCAGCCAATGGTTGCCGAGAAATAGTGACAACAAAAAAAATGTCTGAAAAGTCCAAAGTCCAAAGAGGGCCATAACTGTGCCAAAATGCAATCCAGATTTATGGTTCTTGTCTGTGTGTGTTCCATTGATGATGGTGAACACATATGTGAAGTTTCATTCACATCCAATGAGTGGTTGCATAGATATCTTAAACTTAAATGCAAAAGTTTAACCTGGGTGTCTACAGACGACGACGCAGACGACGACATCATGGCAATAGCTCTCCAAGAACTGTGTTCCGGCGAGTTAAAAATATGTATGAAAAATTCAAAGGACCTTATCTCATTGAAAAATTATTTTCGCACAACATGCATTGACAATATACACAACAATGCTTGGTACCAGTCACCCTTGTGAAGTTTCACTGAATTCTGGTCAACAGTTGCCGAGAAATAGCGATCACAAAAGTTGTTTTCAGATGGACTGACTGATCGACCGACGAGCACGACTCCTATATAGCCCCCATATACTTTGTGTCTGAGGGTATAAATACTGTATGATCCCAAGTCTTAGAACTTTGCAAAATTCTGCATAGCCTTAGGATCTTCATCTCATTAGCTAACCGTATGTAACAGCTACACAGGACAGTTTGTTAACTTATAGAGTACCTGAAATAACATCTTTCTGTCCATGGTACGCAGCCTCAAACAGGTGATCAGCAGTCTTCTCAAACTGAAAATAAAGTAACAGGTTAATGCACATGTGAAATTGTTACTTTACATGCACATGTGAAATTGTTACTTTACATGCACATGTGATATTGTTACTTTACATGCACATGGGAAATTGTGACTTTACATGCACATGTGAAATTGTTACTTTACATGCACATGTGAAATTGTTACTTTATATGCACATGTGATATTGTTACTTTACATGCACATGGGAAATTGTTACTTTACATGCAATATTGTTACTTTACATGCACATGACATTGTGATATTGTTACTTTACATGCAATATTGTTACTTTACATGCACATGACATTGTAATTTTGTTACTTTACATGCACATGACATTGTGATATTGTTACTTTACATGCAATATTGTTACTTTACATGCACATGACATTGTAATATTGTTACTTTACATGCACATGTGCAATTGTTACTTTACAAATATACTTTTATTAACAAAATATTTATACAAGATTCTCTTTTTATGAAATAAATATGTTATTCATATTCAAAATATTTTCTTGCAAATATGGATAAAAATCTATTTGATTACAGAACTATATTAACGTAACAATGTTTAATAAAAGGTTAATAAATACAGTATAAGCGGTCACCTCCATTCAGCAGCCACATTTGCTATATCCCATTTCTATGCTTCCATAGCAAACTAATCTGTATTAAGCAAGAACCTGTCTTAAAGGCCACTTTTGCTCATTCCCTTGACTGGCTGCTTAAGACAAGCTTTGCTGTATTTATAATATCAAATTAACTAACCAGTTGAATACAAACTTTTTGTTTGAGCATGATGATACAACAGTATCTTCCTCAACCAATCATAAACCAGAACGATGGTTTAACTACGGAGCATCACCTGTGGAAGATCGTTGGTTCCATCCCTTACTGGGCCATACCAAAGACTTGAACAAGAGTTGCCAGAAGACAACAAAGCTCGCCCCTGGGTGTCTAAGTCCAAAAACGGCCATAACTGTGCCAAAATGCAATCCAGAGTTATGGTTCTTGTCTCTGTGTGTTCTATTGATGATGGTGAACACACATACGAAGTTTCATTTACATCCAATGAGTGGTTGCAAGGTATCTTAAACGCAAACTCAAAAGTTTGACCTGGATGTCTACAAACGACGACACTGATGACGACGCCAGGGTCATGGCAATAGCTCTCCTTGGACTTCCTCCTGGTGAGCTAAAAATGATACTATATGCTCCTTTCTTGGTGTTCAACATTAGGAAGTCTATTCAACTCGGTGTAGGTATAATGTGACTGGGTGGAGTAACATACCAACCATGTGTTTATGGCATGGTATTTCAGTGTGCCACAAACACACTGCCAGTGTTTAAAATAAAGAAAGCAACGCTTTACATCATATATAACAAGATGAAAATACCTGTTAGCTTAACCACTGGTAAAGTGAAATTTTTTCTATATTTTCAATATTTTCTATATTTAATGATTTTATGGCAATTTAAATAAATATTTAGAAACACAATGGCGTATTTTCATAATTTCAATAAAATAACAACTTATAAAATTGTTGTAAATCTCAAAATATCGTGATTTGAAAATTTCACTTAATCCAAAGTTAAGCTAACCAATCTTTGAACAACTGGATCCAGGTGACAGATGACTGCTTACAATGATTTGTCAATAGTAGATTTAAAACTTACGGATGCCAACATCAGAACACTCTCCTTCATTTTAGCCAGTCCAAATCTCGTCACACCCAGAACTTCACCCTGTTATAACAATATTTCATATTTAAAATGAATTACTCAAATATCGACCAAAGTATGTTGCTGTTATCAAGGAATTATATAGAGAAGGAAATGCAACTGATTGAGATTTTGTGAATGCTCCATATTCCCGCAAAATCTCACAATATCTTGTTTTCAATTATCTTAACTTAAAGAATGTGTTTCACAATCGATGTAAAATAAATAAGTTTAAGACTGTTCTAAAGAACAACTACAACATATAGTAAATATTTTTGAGAAGAGACTAGCAAATTACAACACTACAATGGACTATCTACCGATGGTGAATTAACACAGATCCATGTGTATAGAGTGAATCTCCATCGAATTTCTAATTTTTGGAGTTGGAGTTCAACTTTTTTTCCAAACTGCATATAACAATAATCTTTTGGAAATTATTTTTTTGCCAACTAAATGTATAACCAATAATTTAAGAGTATGCAAAATCATAACAAAAATAATGAATTGAAGACTGAAATACTTAAAAAGGATTCTTTGATTTGAATCATGAACTGAATTATATAAAACCTGCCCCAGAGTCATCTTGTGGATTTTTATATGGCAGTTGGGGCTTTAACCTTACTACTGTACATATATTATGTTTTATAGTATTTGGTAATAACCAAGTTGACATCATACATCATCTTAATGTATGTTACCACATTTCTACACAATACTTATTACAAATATCTATTCACAATGGAATTCTTAATTTTTTATATAATAAGAAGCCGATGACCTTGATGTAACCTCTTTAATAACAGTATCTAGCCAATACTTGATAGTGCGAGATACATAACAAACAGACTAGTATTAATTGTATTCAGAAAATGACCTCCTTTTGATAGGATACTAAGCAGATATTTAATATGTAGCTAAAATATGATAATTATTCAAACATATTTAAATATTTTTTCTGTTATCTTGGCACATCATTATCAAGTTACCCCTTGACTAGACTGTCAGGTCACAAAGTTACACAAACTGTCATTGTTCAAAACAGCTTTCATCATTGTTAACCCTGTAGTATCATTTTCAAACGAAGGAAGAAAAAAAAATGCTGATGAAGGCAATTTTTGATAATGCAAGGGCCATATCTCAATCATTTAAAGTCAAAACGTTCATAGATAAATAGCTACTGTATAGGTTTGGTGAAGATCAACTTAAAACTGAAGAAGCTAGAGAATGCACATAATATAAAGTACTACACTTTTTGGTGATCAAAGGGCCACAACTCTTACAATATTAATCCATTTCGACCAGCTCAAAAACTTGTCCAAAATATAATAGTTATACAACTACTGTGTAAGTTTGCTACAGATCAAATGAAAATTGCATGTGCCCAAGTGCACAAAACATCTACATGTAATAACACAATTTTTTACAATTTGAGGGCTAAAAATTCCTCTTTCATTATGTCAGATTTGCCTTAAACTTGTCCATGATATTATGATTATATATTTTGTTTGAGTTAGATGAAGATCAAATGAAAACTGCAAGTGCTAGAGAACACACAAGGTCAAATAAAACATTTTTGATGATTCAATGACAGATACCAATTATCAGACTTGGCCAGTTCAAGAGCTTGTCTGAGATATTATGGTTACATGTATACACCAAATGTGTAAGTTTAATGAAGATCAAATAAAAACTGAGAGCGTTACATTGCACACAGGATGACGTGATTCTTGGCAATGCAAGGGATATATTATCCAATTTGGCCAATTCAAGATATCATGGTTATATAACACTATATGAGTTTTATTAAAGATCAATGAACCATGTGAGTAATAGAATGCAAACAACAAAAAGTTTACAGACAACCGACAAAAAGGACAGACACAGATTGTTCAGAATAGCTCACCTATATACACACACAGTATTTGGGACAGTCGTGATATATGATATTCCGAATAAAATGGCATACTCTTCTGAATATAATATATATTCATATAAAACCAAGGACTTGCATAGAAGGATAGGAAACTTGCATCTCCTGACTAAATGTTGATGAAACAGCACATGAAGGATTCATAATTTGCACATTAATCATTCATAATTCACAAGCAACTGATTTCTTTTACATAAACTGTAATTTGTATGTAATCTTAGATGTTTAAAGATGTTTCGATCACCCAAAATGCTCTTGAATTAAAGATATTGAGGTTGGAAGGAAAATTTATCGTAATTTGTAGTTATTTAAGGTGCAGAATACAAATTTTGTACTTCAACAATTTTAATCACATTTCTAAGAATGGTATTGTTTTGATGACAATTTCATTCTGCAGTGTAAGAATTTTGATTTGTGTTCCTGAGATGAATGGAAGTTAAGATAATTAAAAACAAGATATTGCGAGATATTCCATGAATACACAAGCGTTCACACAATCTCAATCAGTTGCCTATTTTTCTAAAACATAAATTGACGTTTCCACAGTAACTATAAAATATAAATTAATGATGGAAAATTATCAAATATTTGCAAAACTACTGCAAATACATGACTGTATATAGCGGCACAGGCTCCCTGAGTATTATCAGAATACAATGATAAATAAAAAAGTTATGACAAAAGTCTACAAACTTTCTAATCCCCCCTCATATATAAGTATGACTAATGATTTTTAGGCTGAATCCTCCATGGATATTACCCGACCCGAGGATTCAATATTTTTATCTCAGCATTGGCTCTGCCTCAAACCATGATGTAGAGGATAAGAATCTCATTATCTCATTGTATAATCATGACTGATTTTTTTTTATTTCACTAAATTATTTTTAAATATTTTCTAAACAAATATGTTGATTTATTGTATTTTGCAAAAAGTGTGACATCATTTTATCATATTTATCTTGACGCTAGGGTGTGAGAGATATCTCACACACCCGTAAAGGAACAGATTTCCATATCAAGTATGGAAGAATATAAAAACGTCTTATGGGTATATGTTTGAGATAAGGTTATTTCAACCCCAGGTTTCTACCTTATATGTCATTAAATCAGCCAGTAACATTACATGTCTGATGTCTATACTCATGCCATGACTGCCCATGGTATAGTTGATCTCGTTCATGATGGTAGTTCTAGACGCCTCTATACCCAGAGTCTTCTCAACTTCTATTGTGTTGTTGGATGTTGCAAAAGTTCCCTTCACACCTGAAAATAAAGAAATAAATGGATTCTGTCAAGGGTTTGTACTGTTTTACTGATCAAAGACTTTTAATGGGAAACTTAATAAAGCTCAACTACCTTCAATTTCAATTACTATTAAGTATATTAAAGTTGTAACAGCAGTATAAAGGTCACTGGCATTGAACTATATTTGACAGACATACTACTGTTGACAGGCATGCTTCAATTAACAGGCATGTTACATTTGACAGACATGCTATATCTGACTGGAACATGTTGCATATTAATGTAGATATGACAGAGGTCATGTCACTTATCGACCTACATTTGATAGGAAAATGTTGGTAATAAAACAAACAAAACAATGAGTCCATAGGACATGGATGCCCCCACCCTAAGTTAGTAAATTTGATCAAAAACTAAGTTGAAATGTGGCAATAACTCAAGTAAGATTTGACCATGAAAGTCAAACTTAACCTGTATTTTACACACATCAAATATTAACAAAAAAACAACAACAAAAAATAGACCCATTAAAAAGTTATTGATTGGAAACCATTATATTACCGAAAACAACTCCTTCGTAGTAAAATGCACTTTTGGAACACTAGATTTTGGAGTGCTACAGAAACAGAAAATTTCGCAATTTTGGCTCATTGATTCTATGGTAAAAGAAAATATGCTGAAAATGAAAACTTCTTCATAGCAAATGGTACTACTTATCCACAGATTGGCATGTGTACAAAGATTCATAGAGTTATCTTGAATGGTTTTGGAGTTATTCTCTGTAAACGAACATTATACTTGGGAAATGATTTCAGACCCACAATCTTGGCCCAAGTTAATAGCCCTCGCATTAATAATTCAGTCTAAGGGAGGCAACAATTTGTGTAAAATTTTACCGATGTCAACAAATTTATGTATTGAACCTGATCTGAATTTAATAATTAAATAACTATACACAAAATTAAATTAAATGCAGACCCATTGAGAAAATGTTGATTTGGAAACCAATTAACAGTTAACTGATATTGTCTCCTGGATTTCTATATTACATGAATCTTCACTATAATCTGGAGGGGGGGAGTAATAAAACTTTCATAACAAACCTCTAGTGGACATGACATTTCTGAGATTATTGCCCTCAACCAGTAGCTTGAATCTGTCGCCTTTAGCTTCATCAACGTGGATCACTGCCCTTGTTACTGATGGGATTCCCTGTAATGTCATTAACACAAGCAACACATGTATTTATACAGTTAAGCAATAATACATTGGGATCAGCCCTCAGAAATACACTTATGGAACAACCCTCAAAAGCACACTTTCTGAACAGCCCTTAAAAATACAATTAATTGACTGCCAACAGAATTTCTGTTTTGGAGCAGCCCTCAAAAGTACACCATCAACGAAACTCTCAGATGTTTACTGTTGGAGAAGCCACATAAACACATGTTTTAGAACAGATTTTAGAAATACACACGTAGAAACAAAGTATTTTACTCAAGTCTATACAAGAATTCAGACATGTACCATGCTGTACTTCTTGTAAGTCTTGCTAGGATTAGGCTGAGATTTCAAGACAAGTTTCATGTAAATGAATTTCATACAAGTTTTTTATTAAAAACGTTTTCAACAAAATCTTCTGGTTTCTTTTTCTAGATTTATTTTAAATTTAATAAACAAAGTCATAAAAACAAAATGCAATGAAATTGATAGGAATTGTGAGATTAAATGTCTTCTGCTGAAGGATGACACATATTCTGCATTTACTGGTGTTAAAGCTTTAAAGCATAAACCACTCTCCTCAATTCTCACCTTTATCATGACACCAGGTAGTTCCTTCTTCCAGAACTGTAGTATATAGTACATGGAACTCTTGGCTGTCTCCTTCGGATGGACGGTAAGTACTGCAGCGCTGTGTACTTGTACATTCTGTCCAAATATATAGTTGTTGTGTTTATTACTAATATGCTGGGCCCAATTAGCTCAGTCGGTAACACATCTGACTATAAATCCAGGGGTCATGAGTTTGATATACAACATTGTGTCTCATTATCATTTGTTTCTCTCCGCTGATTCAAGTGGGCAAGTTATCAATTAAATGAGGAGATGAGCTGTGCTTGAGTTCTTGTTAACCTTTCAGGATTGCAGAAAACAGTGGTTAGGTAAACTGATCATCTGCAAGCCCTTGAAGGCATAAAAATGACGCTAAATATTAAATCAAACAATCAATTATTACTAATACTGTTAGAAGCACAAAAAACATGTGCATTCCATGCACTGGTTTAAAAGTAAACATGTATATAGTTTCAAATTATTTTTAAAATTACTAAAATGTTCGCTTACAAATAAATCATTTACAATCAAACACATAAGCTTATATCTTTGTGCAGAGAAGTCCAGATAGAATAACAAAACAAGCGCACATCATATTAGGACATTAAACTGAGCACATGTTAATTTGCATCCATTCCTCTGGAACGAATATTTAGAATCCATCTTGTGTATAATACTTATCTAAAGTCCCAAATCCATTATTAAAGGGCAATAACTAATAACTAATGGAAGAGCTATCAATAATTTAATAGTATGATTGAAGGAAGAGTTACAGATTTAACACCAAGATATTTCTGTGCGACACCTGTAAATACAGTCAAACCTGTGTTAGCGGTCACCACTATTAAGCAGCCACTTGTCTTTAGCAGCCACATTTCCTAGTTCCCATTTCTATGCTTTCAAAGCAAATACACCTGTTTTAAGCAACAACCTTTCTTAAAAGGCCACTTTTGTTCTTTCCCTCGATTGGCTGCTTAAGACAGGTTTGACTGTACAATCATGCTTATAGCTTCTTTTAAAATTCCCCACGGTGATTATTTAACAACCAGTTTACATACAAGAACTTTACATGAAATTTGTGAGTGTGGTGGTAATAGAGAGGATTCATTAACAAAAATCTTCAAATGTTTCCAAATGAATAAAAATCATTAATAATAATCACATTTCATTAGATTAGCCACAAAAGCATAAATGGACTCCACTGACTGACTTATGGACAAATGATCTCACTATACCTCGACTGTAGCATAACATTCAAAACTGAAGTGCATCTAAATGGAATGAAATATAATTTACTGGAATTATAATTGTGACAATTACATCTAGTTGAATGAACAGAACATGTCATTATAAAGCAACTAAAAATGTGCAATAGAGATTTAGTTAGTAAATTAGAAAAACATTTTTCAACCGTGGCTTATATAAATGAGGTAATGTTGCTTGTGTTTATAGTAAAAACTTACCCCGGGTTTAATCTTTAATTTTGAAGCACAGATGGATTCCTTTATGCTGTCTATATGTACCTCCAGCTGTTAAAAAGTATACAACATATCTGTTTAATTAGGTAAACAATTTCTTACTATGTAATTACATGTAGATGTGCCATTTAACTATCCCCCTCAAACTGTTAATACATGTGCAGTGTAACAATTACCTAATATATAGTAGATGTGCCATGTGCTAGCATTATGATAAACATCATTATCAACAATTTTGCTCATTTAAGTTCCTTAAATACCTCTATTCCAAGACATATAACTCCAGCAACAAATGGTATGATAAGGCCATAATCAATTAATTGCTAGATTATTATCCCCACCCATCCCCTAATTTTCATGCCGCCCCGACCCTTTTTATTTTCATAAAATAATAAAAATGAAAGAAAAAAATTAAAAAAATATTAAAAAAAACAAAAAACAAATAAAATCCTCCCGCCCTCCCCGTTTTTAAGAAAAATTTGGATGATAACCTAGCGATTAGTTTATAATGGCCTAAGGTCAAATCAAGACCCTGATGTATATTTATAATTTAAAAACTGAAGGAGAAATGACGACTGCAGGGCTGATGGCCAGACATACATGTATATTAGACTAACGGCATTAAAACACAAGTTCATCTTGATCCAAAACATTCATCCTTTTGCTCCAGGGAGCTTTACATGTATACATTGTCTACATGATTAGCATTATATAATAATTTGTGAGAGATCATTTTTTTGGAAGTCGTCATGCCCATACCAGAGGTACTAAACTTTTAAAATTGTATAACATACACTCCAAGTGCTTACCCTCAAGTCATAAGCTTAAGCGATTTTAAGGAGCTAACACTTATTATGACAGACAGATATATGTTTCCACTGTAGCATTAAGCAATTCATTTTAACTGTAAAAGATACAGGAGCACAAGTAAACATGACATTTGCTGTTCCATCAAAACACTTAAACATATGTGTATACATTTATCAAATTTGTCATTTGATATTGTCCTGATTGCATTGATAATATAAATTTAAGGAACTAAATTTATTTGTTGAGGGTTCTCCATGGCTGAGTGGTTCAGACATCTTCTCAACCATTAAAGTCATAGGTTTGAGTCCCACTCACTCCAAAAGCTTTATGTGAGGAAGTTACTTGTGGAAGGGTGGTGGTTCTACTCAGATTCTTTCCTAGGTCTTCCTCCACCAATAAAACTGGATATGTTATATATAACCTGAAATGTGTTGAAAACGGCATTACCGGTAAACCCCATTGGTAATAATTTGTTGAATATTCAGGAGATATGAACTTAAATGTAACAAGCAAAGGTTACATGAACAAGGCACATGTAAGTTCATATCTCATGAGCTTTCAACAAATTAAATTCATTTCATAATTACTTAATTGATCATCTGGTAACAAAAGTGTAAGTATGCATATGTGGTTAAATACATGTAGTGCATTTTTATGATTCAAGGGCCATAACTAAGACATAAATTATCTGGTTTTTGGCTTGTACTTTTCTGATAACAAATTGAAATGGTTATAATATACATGTATACATTAATGCCTGGTTACTTAAAGGTATCATGTATTGCGTGTAAATATAAGGTTGAGTCAGTGTCCAGGAAAATATGTTAGCTAATGTTATCAAACGTTTAACTGAACTGAAGGCAGTCCAGATGCAGACTATGGATACACGAGGACCAGAACAGCTTACCTGGAGTTTTAGGCTCAGGTGAACTACAAATCTAATTTATAAAACATGGTATTGACATACATGTTGCTTTCAGCAATATTTCTTTTCTGGAATCATATAAATGCAAACAGTAGCAGTCAATACTCATCCGTATCTTGGGACCCACTAAATTTAAGTTGGGACTCACTTTTTCAAATAAAACGGATTAATTGAAATTCTAAAAAAACACTCATTAACACACATAATGGGTTTATGAGGGCATGGATACATAGTATGTGTTAATGCAATATTTTTTTCCAGTCTTTGAGAAAAGAACAAAAGTAATATAACATTCTCATTCATTTCTATGCCTGTCGACTATAAATAAAAGACGTGCCTTGAGCAGCCGTATCCTCTCCATGTCCAACTTAACCAGTATAAAGCAGTCATCTGCCAGAAACACTTCCTCTAGATACTCGGACACCTGCAAATGAAAACAAAAATAATTGGGTATGATTAAAGTCATTTGCAAACATCAGCTGGTATTTGACATTTGTTAAGAATAATTTTTGTATTATAACTAGTCAGCGGCACATCTGCCTATCAATCCAGGGGTCGTAAGTTTGAATCCCAGCGCGGCCACTGACTCCATGATGACTGATGTACGATATTGTGTTTCATTGTCATTCATCTCTCACTGCTGATTCAAGTGAGAAAGTCATTAGTCACTATGGGTGTGTTCAATTACTGGGTAACCTTCAAGGATCCCTGGAAAAAGTGTTTAGGGTAACTGATCACCTGTTAGCCTTCATTGGCATAATACGCAAAATATTCAATACTGTATTAATACAGAACGAATATCAGAGATAAATTGACTCCTAGGAATGCAGGACTACATGAACATTCCTTTTCATGTTCCAAGGATAGAAATTGAGTACTCTAGGTGAGTTACATGCTAACAATACTGTGGCACCTGATTCTATACAGAGTAATATGGCAGAAACAGAAATGTATTAAAAGTATTAATGTCCAAAGATTTATGTAGCTTGAAGACTTAACATGTTTGTAAAGTATATTAAGAAATGCAGTATTTTCAAAATCACACCAATACGAACCTGCAGACATCTGCATGTATTTCTTTGTAAAAGTGTCTCATAGATCTAGCAACTGATGTTCAATACAGAGTTTACTCTTACCTCTCCAAGTTGAGTTTTCTCTATACGTCCCTTGACAACTCTGGCAAACTCGGGGTCATCATCAACATCCAACTGGGCAGTAATGATAGGAGTACTTATGTTCTTAGAGGCATTCATAATTTCCTTTATACGAGGCACACCCTGTGTTATGTCTCGTACGAGTTAAGAAATATTGCATTAAAAAATGTCTATAATAAGAAGCAAATCTGTTGATTTCAATTCCCCTCCACATTTGTGGCAATCAAAATCTTGTTACATGTGCATGTTCAATTAAAGTAAATAATTATCCGTAAGTACGAGTTATACTGTCCTGCCAAAGATAAGATGCAATTGCTATATATTTATAAACGAAAAAAGGGTATATCTCATGTAAAAAATAATCTGATCAATGTTACGTGAGAAAATGTACATTGTACACTTCATGTAGACGATTTTTAATAAGTTCAAACTAAATTGTATTAAAATGGTAGAAGAAGTTAGCCTGACAAGAATAAGATTTACTACATATACACATGAAGCCATATATGTTGTGATTTCAATTATCTTCCTTTATGAAATAAATACGTATAATTTCACTGTATCTTCATGATACAACAGGTTTCTATGTCTGTCCTTTTTATAGCATGCGAGTAGTCATGAATCCTTAACTGGATCCTATTCATATAAAGCTATCAGTTCATGTATGTAAATTGTCTGTCCAGTCCAGATATGTTGCATGTAAAACAATAGTATATAAGTCATGGTTGACACCAAATCTATTGGTTTGGTAGATGCCTTGATATTGTGTCTATTGTTTGTATAGTAGATAGGAGCTCGCCGTAGTCGGGTCTGTACATATGTCTGGTTGTTCACAAATAATTATCTCCATATATATATCATACATTGTGAATGTGCATCGAAAAGATCCCAAAATCAGAAATTCCATTGTGATTTCATTTATCTCCCTTTATGTATATATATCGCATATTGTTGAAGATTATTCACAGTTCCAACTTAATTGCATCTGTAGTGTAGGAGTAAGCTTAAAGAAGTAAACGATGGAAAAACAAATGGAAGGATAGGGACTTTTACTGCATTCTCCACTTTTCTTCAGAAAGGATGGTGACATTTTTCTTCATTTCATCTTTCAGTAATGCATAAATATATAAACTTATGCGTTATTTCCAATTAGATTATTATAATTATTATTTCTAAAAGTTCATCATTATTTTCATATTTAATCCGGTGATGGTGATCAATTGCAGTTGATTTATCTGTGCACCATTTATCATACAAAGGATACTCATGGAAGCTACGCCAGCAAAATGGAAGGTTTTCAAAGTCATCTGTGTACCTGGTTCCCCAATACTCTGAGCTGAGACAGCCCCGACAGCAGTACCTGCAGGGATACAAGAATGAAAAGTTGACCAAACTTATCTCCTGGAAATGCGTCCTAAATAAATTTATCACGACAGCTTATTACACAATGAAGTCTTAGAGAAGATAAGACTGACATATTGTTATCTAAGATTAAACAATTTGGAAACTTTTTCTTGATTCTCATGTCAGTTACCTGGGTAGAATCAATACTATGAGTTGTTTTTGAGAAGGTCATCAGCTCCAGCCTGGGAAAGAACCAACGGCCTCTGAACACCTTTAATATCTGCTGCACCACTGCCCCAGCTTAATTTATTCAGTTAATGTTAACAAAAAAAAAAATTATGTTATACATTCATACAGCTTATCTCGTTTGTAGAGTGGTACATAAATCAGCCTTTCTGTGACCATAGTGTAAAAGACGTAATAAAAGCAAATTTTTGTTCTTTGTCTTTGGTAAATAAAATTATATATTTTTTAAAAAGATTTAATGTTGACTATACAATACTTGTACCATACCAGGTTCAATGCATGCCCTCATGTACTTGTCCTTGCAGCATTTCAGGAATCTCTCCACCTGTGTCTCTGTCACTCTCTCCAGTTGGTATAGAACTGCCATAGGGAGAAACAACACATACTTCTATATATATCATACCACAGATCTTGTGACACAAACACATGCAATTATACTATGGATCTGATTCCACTATATTATAAATCTGTATGACTGTTAATACTACAAAGTCAAAAATCAAAGTATAGTCAAACCTGTCTTAAGCAGCCAGTCAAGGGAAGGAGCAAAACATGCTTTCAAGACAGGTTGTTGCTTATTACAAGTTAAATTGCTCTGAAGGCCTTAGAAATGGGAAATACTAAATGTGGCTGCTTAAGACAGCTGGCTGCTTAATCGAGGTGACCGCTTGCACAGGTTTGACTGTATGTTTATGTATACATGTATAGTCTTTGCCATGCATTTAGATAACAACAATTAACACTTTCTCAAATATTTTTATATGAAAAAAGGGAAATTTGTACTGAAAATGTCCCAGAAACTTATGTTATTGTTTTTATATCATGGTACATAATTCATTTTAAAAACGATGAAAAGAAACATACATGTAGGGTACATTTTTAAAGGACGTAATTTTGACAACTGATTCACTCTTTATAACATGGATTCTGTTTGTCCATTTTGAATAAATAACACATATCTTTTAAAAGGGTGATAAAAAGTAAATCACAATAATAACACCGTTTTGTCACCCTGCATGATAATATAAAAACTCTCACTAATATATTGATCTATAATACCAGCACATCACATGCAATGTATATGTTGTGATGCTTAATACAATTTCTGTTCCATTCCTAATTTACAACGTAGTTTCCGATCTGTGTATAAATGTTATAACAAGGAAATAACTTTAAGATTGACATTTACTATAGTGTACAGCTTATATATGTTTCTTCCACATTATAAAGGTCAATTGACAATTCATTAATTACCTGGAGGTACAACTTTACTGGGATCTAACCCATATTTTTCACGAGTTTGGTCAATTCTGTCAGCAACTTGATCTGTAAATTCTCTGAAATTTCAATTCAATTAATTAATTTATCTGATTTGAGATAATGAGAGTCAACTGTTTTATTGATGGAGGCAGACCTCTGGATTTATGTTCATGGATCTTAGAACAACCACTGTTATTTCACCAGATTTATATACATGGATCTGAGAACAACCAGTTATTTCACCAGATTTATATACATGGATCTGGGAATAACCACTGTTATTTCACCAGATTTATATACATGGATCTGGGAATAACCACTGTTATTTAACCAGATTTATATACATGGATCTGAGAACAACTACTGTTAAATTAGTCCCCCACAAAAATTAATGATTTCACAGAAATTAAATAAATGTACATGAAATTAAACTTTCAAATGAAACAAGAAAAGTCACTGGTAAGTGTCACATGCCCCCAAACATCGGACGGACGGAGGGACTGATGGACAGACAGACGGACACTGTGATTACTATAAAAATACTATGTCTTAAGATTATGAATATGTTAACTAATTAAGCTTGGTTGGCCTATGTAAAAGTGATGGTGTACCTTAATTCCTTTTTAAAGTCTTCACTACACGAATCAAACTGTGACTTGACAAGGTTTGCCTCCACTGTTTGTATCAATCCTTGCCCACTCAGAGATGGTTCATGCCTCAGCTCTGCCTCAGTGTTGGCCTTAACATAAGATTATACCATTCTAAATAAAACTGACATGTAGGTCTAAATAACACAGGATGCACTTGTCAATCTTCATTCATCAAATATTCATTTTGAACATTAACTACAAAAATGTTTGTAATTCTATCAACGATTTGAATGTTTGTTTGTTTGAATATTCAGTGTCATTTTTATGCCATCAAGAGCTAACAGATGATCAGTTAATCTAAACACTCTTTCTAGGATCCTGGAAAGTTAATCAGTACTCAAGTTAACTGATAACTGTCCAACTTAAGGCAAAGTTGAGAGACAAATGACAATGATGACACAATGTCGTATATCAATCATCAAGGATATTTTGACTGGACTGAAATTCGAAATTCAAATCCCCTGGACTGATAGTCAGATGTGTTACCAACTGAACCAACTTAACCTGGCTCTAACAATGAACTATGACCATAGTTTTGCCTTCACCACCACCATCAATTATTGTCTTATCAGAGATAGTTTGTCTTAGTGTTGTTCAATTACATAATATCTCAGCAGTATAGTATAGTCCTAGTACTTTAAGATCAAATTGCAGTTTTTAATTAACATCATTAGTTCTGAACCATTTAGTTATCTGTGTCAGATATTGCTTTCATATACATTATAAACTAACAATTATTCAAAGTTTCTAATAAAGCAAGTTCTAACATTTCAGCTTAAATGGTTAGTGTTTGTAATGTTTTGTGAATGCAATGAAAGAATTGAATAAATGAATGGGGTTTTATGGCATACTAACACATTATAGTTATTCGAATGCCAACAGGAAGGAAGATTCCAGGTTCACTCAACATGTACTCAAACAACAAATTAACATATAGATAAGAAAAAAATCAACAAATGAATATTCAGAATGAACTTAGAACCTTTATACCTGCAGAACTGCCGAGTTTCAGCAAATTTTATTGTATTACTCAAATTGTCGCTTCTTAAAACATGCATGAGCCACAGTGATCCTATTCATATCACTCATATGGCTCCTTGGAACCACACAGGGGTTGGTAATTTAACCATAATAATGAACATGATATAAAATGATAAAATGAATATGACACCCATTCGGAGAATTCCTACCCCTCTGCAGAAATTGACAGTGATTCTATTCTTAGCCAGAACCACACGGGCTTTTGTGAATGCTGGGCCTCCTGAGGTAACACAAACTAACAGGGGAAATGATTTTCAACTAAAGGTCATCTTGTTACAGCAGACAACAAATGAAAGGTGAAAATATAGAAAACCAATGACCAACTCTAATTTAGATCACTGCATTTTAGTTGCAGTTTATCATGTTGAATGCATGTGGTTAACTAAATACAGACAACAAACTACATATCTGAAAAGAGCTTACTCTGATATGGTCATACACCCGTTTACAATCCACCGGGCGGTCCTTTCCCTCCATGGCTGCAGGATCCAAGCCATCTGCTCCATACACAAACTGTACAATATCACTGGTTGAGCTACGCACAGTCAGGTCATACTGGGAGCACAGGTCTTCTAAACTCTGAATACACGCCAACAACGTATACTATACAAACTGATATAAAGTTGTTAAGCAAACACTTTTCAGCCCAACATAAATTCATATACATGTGAAAAAATCAATTTATAACCATGTCTACTGTTTAAAGGGAATTTATCTGGAATTTTTCCAAGTTTAGAATTGGCTAAAAACATTTTTTTCAATATATCATGCCTATATATACTTACTGACCCTATATTGACAAAACACATTCTGTGACGTATTATATGAGTCACGTGATTTCATTTTGATTTCAATTTGATAAGTTGTACAGGTTTACACGTAAAAATTGTTTCATCTTTAGAAAGAGTTGAATGATGATTCAAATGTTGTCAAGCAGTATTAAAATGGAGATTTCGTTTCAAGTTTACCCCTCCAATTTTATTATCCATTTTGTTATATTTTGGTGCATTTGACATACCGAACCATTTGGATGTTTTTTATTAATGATATTGAGATGCTTTTTATCCATTTTGATAGTTATTTTACTTTTTAAGACATTTTATAGCACTTTTTCCTGATATACTCCCTTTAAGTCGGGTGACATATTTTTTTGTGATAGGGTCATTCCTAGGTTTAGAAATCATCTTAAATGTTACTGTTAATGTTCAAAACTGGCAAGTTTAAAGACTGGTGATGCATGAAAAACTGCAATAGCATGTTGTGACTTCACATCGATTATTCAAAGAAAATCAAAGGCACAATTTACCAATAAAAAATTCAAAGGGCCGTAAGTCGCCTAAAATCAATGAAGCGGATTGCAAAACTAAATATAAGATTCAGACTGATCCTTCCCATCAAGTTTCAGTGAACTCCAACTGATAGTTCAGGAGAGAAAATGCCGACAAAATTCTTCATTTGAACATAGAAAGGGGCTGTAACTCTGCGAGAAATCATCAAACCTAACACAAAAGTGATATATACAACTTTGATTTCTTACTGATCATTTTTGTCAAGCTTCATTAAAATGCTAGTGACTGTTCAACAGTAGACAATACTGTTAATTCCAAAAATGCAAAGAGCCATAAATCAGTCGAAAATCATCAAACCTGAAAATAAAAGGGATACACTGATCCTTCCAAGCAAATTTTGATTAAATTCAACCGCAGATGTCGGAGGAGTTCTCCCGACAAGATTTTGTGACAGACAGACAGCACTAAAACAATGTCTCTTATATAGGGGTGCCATAATTGGCTGTCTTTCAATCAGTCATTTGATGTTATACATGTATTAACAGTTACTTTAGAAATAATCCATATTTAGTTTTCTTGTAATTCTCAATTTGAATTAAACAGCCATCTCGGCTACGGGGTCTCTTTCAATTTCATTTTCAGTGGTTGCTACTAAAGACAAGTGTAATAGTAAACAGAATCTAATTGATCCATGCGTTTACATAATATAACATGTAATATAATAATAATAATAAACAAGACTAACCTTAACAAGACGTCGTTGCATGTACCCTGTCTCAGCTGTTTTCACCGCTGTGTCAACCAGACCTTCTCTACCTCCCATTGTGTGAAAGAAAAACTCAGTTGGAGTGAGACCACTGTAAAAACTGTTCTGCACAAAACCTCTCGCTGATGGGTCTTTTGCTGTTAAACATTGTACAATAATTAATTGCCATAGATAACATTTATCGATGGGTTTACAAGGTATTGCAGCAAATGATTAATACATAAATATCCAAATCTTTTAAGCTTAATACTCCAGAACATTGGTATTTCTGATGCTGATACCAGTGTTGCTGATATCATGACTACTGATATGAGTGTTGCTGATATAATGGCTGCTGATACCAGTGTTGATGACATAATGACTACTGATACCAGTGTTGCTGATATCATGACTACTGATATGAGTGTTGCTGATATAATGGCTGCTGATAAAGTGTTGCTGATATAATGGCTGCTGAAACCAGTGTTGCTAATATCATGACTACTGATATGAGTGTTGCTGATATAATGGCTGCTGATACCAGTGTTGCTGTTTAATGGCTGCTGATTCCAGTGTTGCTGATATAATGGCTGCTGATACCAGTGTTGCTGATATTATGACTACTGGTTGCTGATATCATGGTTACCGACACCAGTGTTGCTGACATCATGGCTACTGATACCAGTGTTGCTGATCATGATATCATGACTGCTGATACCAGTGTTGATGATATCATGGCTGCTGATACCAGTGTTGCTGATATCATGGCTGCTGATACCAGTGTTGCTGACATCATGGCTGCCGATAACAGTGATGCTGATATCATGGCTACTGATACCCGTGTTGCTGACATCATGGCTACTGATACAAGTGTTGCTGATATCATGGCTACTGTTACCAGTGTTGCTGACATCATGGCTACTGATACCAGTGTTGCTGATATCATGACTACTGATACCAGTGTTGCTGACATCATGGCTACTGATACCAGTGTGGCTGACATCATGGCTACTGATACCAGTGTGGCTGACATCATAGCTATTGATACCAGTGTTGCTGATATCATGGCTGCTGATACCAGCATTGCTGATATCATGGCGGCTGATACCAGTGTTGCTGATATCATGCTACTGATACCAGTGTTGCTGATATCATGGCTGCTGATACCAGCATTGCTGATATCATGGCTGCTGATACCAGTTTTGCTGATATCATGCTACTGATACCAGTGTTGCTGATATCATGGCTACTGATACCAGTAGAAAATTTTTGAATTAGGTTTAACACCATTTTCAACACATTACAGGTTTTATATGGCATCAAAATTAATTGCTAAGGAAGACCATAGATGTCCATGCATGATTACACGCACAGAACACTTCTGAAAAAAAACTGGCACATTTTCACACAGAAAATGTTTAAGCAATCTCAACTTTAGTAATAAAAAGTAAGTGATCTTGAGATGAAGCTCGGATGCAGATTGATCCATAAACTATGCATTACTTATATATTTTAAAGAGAAGGATATAAATAATATATGTTTCATTCATTTTAGAGAAGCCCGAAACATGTAATTTTCTGTGGTATTTTTTGCAAACTATCTTACTTCTAAATTTATTTTTTTGTTAACAAAATTTATTTAAACAAGAGGTTGCCACTAACGTGGTCATATCCCCCACCACCTCGTTAACCCTTAAAGACATTTCAGGAGAAGTGGATTTAAATAATGCAAAATGAAAAAGTCGCCGAGCACATAAATCACATGTAAATGCCGCAAACTGAAATACGTAGCCGACTGTTATATGACACATTGTCTCGTCCCAGTGAGCACTGGTGTGATGTTCTAAATCGAACCATAAATATGTAAGTTATAACCCCAAAACAAAAGAAAAATTATCTTTGACAAACAAACCCAACTCATTCGCATGACACATCGTCTTGGGCTGGTTAGCATTTGCACCAATTTATTCAAAAATTCAATCACAACTAAAGAAGATACAGTCCGAATAGAAGTGGATGGCGCTGTGACCTTGACCTTCGAAGAACAGACCCAAGTCAATCGCATGACACATCATCTTGTCCTAGTTAAACATTTGTGCCGAGTTATTTAAAAATCCAATCACAACTAAAGAAGATAAGGTCAGGACAGCAGTGGACAGACAGACGGAGCTGTGACCTTGACCTTTGATGAACAGACCCAAGTTATTCGCATGACACATCGTCCTGTCCTAGTGAACATTTGTGCCAAGTTATTTAAAATTCCAATCACAACTAAAGAAGATACGGTCTGGACAAGAGAGACACAGTGTATACATTGGATTTCCAAACACATGACCTTGAGCTATAACCTTGACCGTTGACGAACAGACCCAAGTCATTCGTATGACACATCGTCCTGTCCTAGTGAACATTTGTGCCAAGTTATTTAAAATTTCAATCACAACTAAAGAAGATACGGTCTGGACAAGAGGAAACACAGTGTATACATTGGATTTCCAAACACTTGACCTTGAGCTATGACCTAGACCTTTAACGAACAGACCCAAGTCATCCGCATGACACATTGTCTTGTCCTAGTGAACATTTGTACCAAGTTATTTAAAATTCCAATCACAACTGAAGGAGATATGTTGTGGACGCACGGACACACGGACAGACGCAGCCCATTTCTATAACATTTGTGCCAAGTTATTTAAAATTCCAATCACAACTGAAGGAGATATGTTGTGGATGCATGGACAGACACACGTATGTCCGCACAGACACAACCCATTTCTATATCCCCCTGCTCCGCTCTATGAGCGGTGGCGGGGGATAATAAAGTTTTACCCATGTCAAATAAAGTTAACCAATGTCATACAAAAGTTTACCTTTGTCAAACAAAGTTATAGATAAACTGTTATCTCACTCTTTCTGAGATCATGGCATTCATTTCAACTACCATATACTATATGTGTTATGCTGGCTATTGCTGCTATATCCTGGTAATCAATAGTAGGGAATAGTCATCATAACTTCTAATAAAACAAAGAACAAGTTTAAAACAACTTACAATGCCTTTCAAAATGAGGCAGAGCCCTGTCCTCGAACCCATTAGGAACTCTCTTTCCACTGATGGCCTGCTGTCCGACACAAGCTATCATCTGGGATATGTTGATAAACGAACCTGGCAACAAATATTTACAACAATAATGTTAAAGACAAATGTCTTGTGGCTGTGTGGAACAAAGTCTGATACTACCCAATGAATATGTGAATGGGTATTATGAACCATTAACAACCTGGGTGATACGGAGTTGGGACTGGAGAGAACAATAAGGGCTGTATAAGCAAGTTTCATTTGAATCAGGCTAAAACTCAGGGAGGACTTGCAACCAACAAGTTGTTGGTAAAAAGTTTTGATGTAAAATTTAAGTTAAAACAACAAAGGGTCATAACTTCATGAAAATTTATTAAAATTGGAACGCCAATACTAAAGCACATGTTCAGACCATGGAAATGATGTACCGCAAGTACTATTTCCATCGAGTTTACAAACTGCAGGATGAGTTGCATTTGCTAGCTAGATGGTCCAATGTGTGACATAAAATTTTATGTTAAAACAACTATTTAAGGGCTATAACTGCATAAACAATCATTTTTTCAGAACGCTTACACTACAGGCATATGTTCAGACTATGTACTTGATGTACAGCATGTTTCATTTCAATTGGGTTAAAACTGTGGGAGGAGATGCATGTGCAAGGTTGTTGGTCTAAAACTGGATGGACAGACAGCAAGATGGTTGGACACCATTCAATATCCCTCAATTTTCTTTGAAAAGCAAGGGATAACAAATTATTACGTAACAGGTAAATTATCTATGAAAAATCATAGCAGGTAAATTATCTACGGTAAATCATACCTTTAGATCCACAAACTGCCATGGTGAGAGGACTGTTGCTGGAGTGAAGTTCACGCAGGCAAGCTTTACCAGCATGGTCTCGGATTACAGACAGTTCTCTCAAAATCATAGCCTAGGTATTTAAGAAAGGAACAGAAAGTAGTAACAGAGACAGCAACTATATTTTTAAGTAAGTATATTGTTGAAGGTAGAATACAATATGTTGTATCTCCCTTGTCTAAATGTAAATAATTACATTAGGTTAGTGCTGAACCCTCAAACACAGTTTTTACAGACTTTTCTCATTGGATGATTACACTGGTATCTTCTTAATACGAAATTCAACACACATTAAGGTTCAAAACTAAGGTGTTGTCTCAGGATCATTTAACCTTCACCGTCGAGGCTGTAAGTTCCAAGTCCGGCTTGGTTCAAAAACTAGATGTGAGAAAGTTTGTCAATATGGAAGACAATGGTTCTACTCAGAAACCCAATCAACACAAGTTGCATAGGAGAGAAGTTGATGTGCTACAATACACTTATTTTAGTTGGACCTTGTTAACTCAGTTGGTAGCGTGTCTGACTATCAATCCATTACAATCTTTTACAATCCATTACAATCTTTTACAATCCATTACAATCTATTACCTGTCGGAGAGACAGCATGCTCAACTATTCAAATATTTGTCACAAAAGTATAAATTTGATGGTACTTGCAAACAAAACTTTAATCAGAATTTCTAAGTCAAACAAGGCAATAATTTTACATTATAGTCATCCAAGAGTTATCTAACTTAGTTATTGTAGTTGGTTTAATGACGTGTAGTCTTGTGTAGATTCAAGCTAATACATGTAATGGTTACTGAGATATGGACTTGCATGCAAAACTTTAAACAAGGTGTGACATCGACGCCAACGCCCGGGTGTGTAATATAGCTCTCTTATTCTTCGAATTGCCGAGCTAAAAACCATGACAATTTTGAAAACTAAGGATGGTACATGGTAACAGTTATAGTTCTGTTGATGTATTTCATATTACTATTAAAATATTTAGAATCTAAGTGCATTTAAAAATATCTCTCAACACTTATTTGAATTGGGAATTATCTTTCCTGTCAGCAAAGACACCTATAGATGGTACAATTTGTAATCGAGAACTTTTGACCTTACCTCTAGAGTCTCATCTGCAGTACATCCAGGCTGGGTGGTTAACTTGCCATCTTCCAGATCCCGTATATATCCATCACACTTCGTGTAACTATAAACAGAACCAGATATACAGTCAAACCTGTCTTAAGCAGCCAGTCAAGGGAAGGAGCAAAAGTGGCCTTTTAAGACTTTTAAGGTTGTTGCTTAATACAGGTTAATTTGCATTGAAAACATAAAAATGGGACATAGCAAATGTGCCTGCTTAAAGACAAATGGCTGCTTAATAGAGGTAACTGCTTACACAGTTTTGACTGTAAACTGAAAGAGAAGAGAAGTGACCTTCCCCGTGTATAGTATACATGTTCAATGGTTATAGCTTTATCTTACTGAGTACATTTATATCAATAGAAGCACAAACTCAGTGTGACGAAAGGCTTATATTTTGATGGGTGAATTTATAAAATTCTCAACTGGTTTTAATTTCTAGTATTAATTTCATTTAGAATGAAGTTTTCTTTTGTTGTTGTTTTTTTTAATGGGGTTTAACACCATTTTGAACACATTTCAGGTTATATATGCAGAGGTAAACCTCAGAATAAATCTGAGTAGAACCACCATCCTTCCGCAAGTAACTGGCAAACTTTTTCACATGAAGCTTTCTTTTTTTTTAAAAGAATAAAGACCAGGAATCATGAATTTAAAACATAAAATAAGCTGTTTATCAATGTAATTTTCCATCAATAGAGCTAAAAATACAGACAACTTTAAATCAATTATATGAACTTTAGTTAGAATATTAAAAAACATCTCACCCATCCTCGAGAAGTTGATTTTTAGCCTTGATGAGACCAAATCCTGGTGTCACGTCTCCAATACCGATTGAGAAACCTCGGTTACCTGTGAATTAATAAATTGTCATGCGTACTCTATACAAGACATTTCAGTAGGTACCTAGTATTTTATTCATCGTCAGTTTTAAGCTGCATTTTGTATCAAGGCTTTTAAGCAAAGGCTAAATGCTTTAAATTCAAACAACTGATTAATGTGCATTGTAATTATATTATTTAGATATTGATGTGTATATCATATTTACATTCACTATCTTACATGTAATACTGTGTGCAAATATAGTATTGTTTGTGTAAAATATGATGAACTGTACATGTATATGCTCTGATACAAAGAAAATCAAAAATGGATCGGCCAATACTTGTAGTATCAATATCCAAGTTTTGCAATATAATTATAAGTGTCCAATAGTGTAGCCAATAGAGTGCTGGCCACTAATGCCAGAGGTTGTGGGCTCATTCCCAGCTCGACCTGATGTCTCTAGAAAAAAACACAGACTCAGTACTGGTTCTACCTAGGAAGCGGACTTGAGAGCAGTTCATATAAGCTTTCAGCTTTCTTCTGACCAAATGTCAGATAACATAAATGTAAATGACAATGATACATGTAGATGATTAGCCTTTAAAGACTTACTGAGATATGCAGGACACAACTTCGCCAATCTGGCAAGACAAGCAGCTATGTAAGCCTCTCCATAGTCACGCAAAATCACGTAGAAAATGTTGTTTTTCGAGCCTGATCCCAGAGTCCCCTTGTCCATGGCCCCACATAAGAGTTCACTGTTACGTATCACCACAACTGAAAATAGCATTTATAATACTGAATAATTATCAATTTAACTGGCAAATCATTCTTTTCAACATTTTTTTTCAAAATCAACATAATTAAATTTTCTGCCGAGAGTATTAATAAATCTAGTGTCTTCAGTGAGCTTGTACCCAATATGAATTTTAATAATCAAGTGATTGTCTCAAGTTCAATCAATCGTGTCTATCAAATATGTCTCAACACAAATTGTGAGTAGCATTATACATGCATATAGGACTCACCAACAGTTGAATTTTGTTTTTTGTTCTATATTAAATAAGGACTAAGATTTCCATGGTAAGGCCATTTTAAATTAATGGCTAGATTATCATCCAATTTGTTCTTAAAAAGGGTGACAGTGGTGGGTGAGGATTTTATTTTTTATTTTCATTTTTAAAATTTTGATGTTTTTTATAAAAAAAAAAACAAGAAATGTCACTGGTAAGTGTTGCATGCCCCCCAAATGGTCGTTGAAAAATAACAAAATAATTATGTTATAATAGGTAGCAATGTATCCATGAATATAAAGAGTAATGGACTGATGTTTCACACTAGACATGCAATTTCATGTTTTTTACATTAAAGCGTGACCTTGACCTTTGTGTAACCTTGACATCTGATGTAATGGTCTGGGTATTTCAACAGTTAAATGCTGCTTAAACATCATCATGATATGCTGATCACTTTGTCAAGCTATTTTAAAATCCCTAAATGTATGACAAAGTTACAGATCAATTGTTGATAAATTGAGCCAAGTGTTTTTGAAATCCATCCATGTATGATAAAGTTAAAGGACGCACTTGAAATCTTGTTGTCATACATACTAAAAGTGTGACCTTGACCTTTGAGGTATGGGTCTAGGTCTTACTTATGACATGTCGTCATGTCATCTTGATAAATGGAGCCAAGTTAAAGGCAAAGTCACAGACCAGACACACAATATCAAACAAATTGAAAGTGTGACCTTGATCTTTGAGGATAGGTTCTGGGTCATACATGCGACACTTAATTTTGTCATGTTGATCAACTGAGCCAAGTGTTTTTAAAATTTATCCATAGATGACAGACCAGACAAGAAATGTCAAAATGACTGAAAGTGTTGTCAAACAAAGTTAAATTGTGACCTTGACCTTTGAAGTGGGAGTTTGGGTATTAAGTGCAACACGTCGTCGTGTTATGTTGATCATTTATAACAAGTATTTATAAAAATCCATCTATTCATGACAAAGTTGCAGGCCAGACATGAAATCTCACACAGACTCAAAGTGTTGTCAAGTGTTTGAGGTACGGGTGTGGGTCTTACTCGCGACTCGTCGACATGTTATGTTGATCATTTGTACCAAGTACAGTCAAACTTGCAGTAGCGACCACTTGTTATAAGCGACCCCCTGATGTAAGCGACCACATTAAATCCCCCCCAACGAATTTCATTCATAATAACACATGCAATAAGCGACCACTTGCTCTCTGCGACCAGCGACAGCTTAAAATCCATTAAATTTCAACAAATATCCTTTAACCCTTTACTCCATAGAAATGCGTTTTCCCGAACCAATCACAGAAGACCTTTGAAAAAAGTGCAGGGAGAGTTAAGATTGCTTGTAACGAGCAATCTGAACACTTCCTGCACTGTTTTCCACTCTGTCAGTTAATATAAACATAATTCACCCAATAATTGAAAAGCCTTCTATATTAGGTGTCCAAAGGCGTCTATATTAGAGGTGTCAAAAGGGGTCTATATGAAGTAAAGGGTTAACATACGACCACGAATACACAAGGTGTGAAATTTCATCATCATGTTTTGTGTACGTGACAAATGTGTAAGTGTAAAATTGTCGATCTCCGAGGTAATGTGCTAAAAATAACCCGAGGCCAAATACTGCAGTGTCTTGTGGTAAAAGCCGATAATTGTTCGATAACAAGTTATATAGTTAAAACACTTTAATCCCAATTATATATCAACGTTTGATCATTGTTTCGGTGGAATAAAATGACATGTTTGCTATTTGTTTTATTACAATTAAAGGATCATCAATTACTTAAATAAAATTGGAATTAAAGATTGGACCGTTTGAAAAATCAAAAAATAAAAAGGGTTGGGGTGGTATGAAAATTCGGGGGTGGGCAGGGATGATAATCTAGCAATTAATTTATTATGACATATTTTTTTAAACAGGGTGCACTGACACCCTAAGTGCTCAAATGCTCATTAATACATGCATATGTTGAAAAGACACTTTTTTAACACCAGTGATGTCATATTGCAGTGTATGCTATGCCAGCTTTTGCTCCACTCATCTGCAGCAATAAATCACAACCACTATCAACCATTTTGAAGATATTTTTAAAACCAAATTACATACAACATTTTTTAAGCACAAGAACATATTACCGTTGGGGAAAAAGGGGCGTAACAGTGTAATGAGATGCATAGTGATATAGAATGGATTCAATCCTATTTACAGTCCATAATCTAAAAGCAAATAAATGTTGATACTGTTATGTTATCCCTAACCAACTGTCAGGTATCTTCAGACAACTCACAAGAATCGTTGTAACAGAGGTCTTCATTGGACGTGTAGTTCTTCCCCTTAGTTCTTAGGTTTGCTTTTACAGGACATCTCTTATTTGGACGCAATAAAACGCTGAATATTTGCTTCCCTGACCACAACTTCATTGGCTGCAAGAAAGATAACAAAATTTGCTAATATATTAAATACTTAATTTACTGATAATTTAAAGTGCCAATTCACTATTAAATCCTTACAGAATGATAAACTGTATTAAGTGCTCAACACGCTGAAGGAATTCATCTATTTATTGTTAAGGGAATATATCAGGATTTTTCAAAATTTTAAAATTGGCTAAAAGCATTTTTTATCCAATGTACCATTCCCATAATAATATACTCATTGACCTCTTTACATGTATATATACCTCTATTGTTGCCAAAAGGATCCTATTTAAACATGCCAAAATAATATATATATTTTGTGACATATTAAATGAGTCTCTTGATTTCCTTTTGATTTCAATTTGATCTGTTATACAGGTTTACATGTAGTAAAAATTGTATCATCTTAGAAAGCGTCAGAATGACCATACAAAGTTCATCAGGCAGAATTTAAATGCTGTCCATTTCTAGAATGGGAATTTTGTTTCAAGTTTGTAAATCCTTTTGAAACATTGATTTTGTCACATTTTGGAGGATTTGATAATTATATAGAAAACCATACAGATCTTCTTTTTTTTTTTGATAACGAGATGCTTACTATCCATTTTAAAAATAATTTTAATTTTAAAGTCATTTAGAGCATTTTTTCCTGATATTCTCCCTTTAGGAGGTAAACAACTGTTATTGCCCTCTATATTTGCTATAATGGATTCACCCATGTTGTATTGTATTGTACATGAATGTTGTTTAGTGTTACTTTCAACAATTTGTTCAGTCCTGTCATGGTTATGGGTTATGACTGCATGAGATAGTATTCTTAGTGGTGTTAAACTGGAGCATCATGTCAGACACAAGCTCTCGTGGATATGGAATAAGTATGTGTAAATTTATTTAATGGTTACATGGACATACATACATGTATAGAAGGATAGGAAACTTACATCTCCTGCCTAAATGTTAATAAAATAGCACACGAGGATTGACTACTTTGCAAATTAATCATTAAAATTTGCTGGCAACTGATACATAAAAGTTACATGTTTTTTGATATTTACAGTTATGCAAAATGACCTTGACATTGCATTTTGAAATAAAAATTAAAGTATTTTTGTTGTTTTTTAAGTTGCAGCATACAAATTAATCATAGAACATCAACAATTTTAAACACAATTTACTGGGAATGGCCTTGTTGTATAGAGAATTTCATAATGTGAAGTAACAATTTTGATTTATTTCTAAGATGGATGAAAGTTAAAATAAACGAAAACAAGATTTCGCAAAATTCTGCCTAAATACACCAGCATTTACAAAATCTCAATCATTCCTTCTCTATAAAATTCCTTGATGGTAATTTGTAGATACCTTCCAGATACATGGTGGGGGTAAATCAATCTTCATACTTTCATCCTTTGATGACAACATAGATGCAATTAACTGTGTTGTCCGGGCACGATCAAAGAACACATCTTTCTGTGTAATCAGGTAACCACCTGGGGTAGAACAAAATAAACATAACACAAGTCCAACCTTAAACATTATACTTTTACAATATAAGCAATAATATGCTGTCAGCTTATTCTATACTTATACAAACATTTGACTCTGCCTCGAATTAGAAAAAAAAGACTGGAGGTTGAAAGTTACAAATTTATACATTTATTTTGTTATAATAAGTCCCTTGTTTAGCCAGGGTTTTTTTTTTGGTTAAAAAACCTGTAACTGCTGTAACTGTCCCTTCTTTCAAACTTGTCATGCATATACACTGCGGTCCTGTTATAACGCAGTCCAATATAACACAAATTCTGTTATAACTGCGGTTTTTGCTTGGCTCCAATTTTTTCCAAACAATAGATCATGATTTGATAATCGCTCATCTTCTACTCACCAATTAGCCTTGATTATAACAAACTGTTATAACCATTACCTCATGGTAGATTAAAAGGATAGTTCAAGTGATTGATTCATGCCAGCATTGACTATTAACAGTTTGTAATAATCCTGAGTACTTCAATAAATGCTGACATGCGCCAAACACGGAAGCCATATGCAAACTTTGTTATTATCGAGTGACCACGTGATCAAGCACGTTGACAGATATTGATATATCGCAGGTATCTTATCAGATCATAAACACAAACTTATTTTTATTAATTTTATTGTTGTAAATATTTTAACCCTAATAGCGTTGAGTTAAAATTGAAGTGCGTTTTTTTATAAAGACACCTTTTTGTTCTCCTTCCAGGTTAAACGGAAATGGCTGCCAATTTTAGATTTATCAAAACACGAAAACGTTTTTCTTTCTTTTCTTTTTTTTTATTAATTATATACATATCTAAGTGTATCTGTTGTAACCAAATACGTGTTGTATCACACTGCAATGCAAACAATACCATTCACTTAGAGTCAGACAGCACGATAGGTATGATAACCGACATTGATTTTTTTCAAGGTAATTATCTCTATATCGCGGTTCGCTTATAACATGGTTTCATTTTGTGGACCTCAAGAACCACGTTATAACGGGACCTGAGTGTATTATGAGATTTTCTGCAAATACGACCCAACCTGAATACAAAGTGATAAATGCCCCCTCAGAGGCCTAGCCCCATTTCCACAAAGTGTAAGAACATTCTTTTTTAGTTGAGCATGGAACAAAGTTTTATTCGCTCGAACCTAATACTAGGTGTAGTTTTTGAAGGGCCATCGGGTTAAGCCTTGAATCAACCCTTTAACCTCTAGCACATGCAGCTTAGTATCATATACTAATAATATGTTTAATAGAACTTATTTTCTATAACAAAGCAATTACCTGTTATGAAATCTTGTATTGCAGCAATCAAAGGTTCACCATTTCTGGGTGTTACAATATTAGACTTGGACTGAAAGTTTACAAACTTATATAAAACACAAGCACCTGTACAAATAAAATGTATGCATATAAGCAAACAGAAACAACCAATAATATTGAAAATCAATCTTCACTCATTCTGTTTAAAATCAGTGTTTATGTTCACATTCACATCGGTTTACTAGCGAAGGTATACTTTCATATATTGATACTTTTTATTTTTAAGAAATTCTAATCACTTGAGAAGTTCTAATACAAGACAAATAGTCCCCAACAAAAACAATTTTAACTACTAATACAATAAGAAAATGTTTTAGATGAATGACATAAGGAAACCGAACAAAGAACGAGTAAATATATTTCATCAGAATATGACTACTTAAAATTACAATGTATCATTTCAAATTATTTGTATGTAATAATAATATTATATACATTATAAATTGGTTTTGATTTAGATTTCATTTTTTGTTTTCATTTCTCACTAACAGGACAGTTTTAACTGCAAAGGAAATTTGCAAACACCTGTATCATGACTATGAATCTGTGAACTGTGATGGTGCTGCTGTAAGTAACAAGTGAACTACTTACATGTAAATCTTAGTTAATCAGGCTCCTGTGTCACCAACATATACTTAAATACATAAACAATTAAGCCTGCCTACACCGTTACCTCATAGACACTGCACCTGAGATGACACACGTCTCATTTGAACTATATCAACTAAACATTCCCTTCATAAACAAATTTGAGGTCCTCATTAGCCAAGTGGTCCAAGGCATCGTCTCAAGATCACTTACATCTTACAGCTAAGGTCATAGGTTCGAGTCCCTATATAATCTGAAATGTTCATTCTGAGGTCTTCCTCCACTAATAAAACTGGATATGCCATATATAACAAGAAAAGTGTTGAAAATGATGTCAAACCTCATTCACAAAAAAAACCACAAAAATTAACAAAAATAAACAAATCTGACTAACTTAAAATCATTAACTCAATGTGACAACTTCTCATTTTAAATTACTTAATATTCCCCTAATACATATACATATAACAAGAAGATTTGACAATATACCCCCATCAGTACGAGAGCCTCAGCTTTGGCTTCCTCAGTCTGTGGAAGATGTAGATTCATCTCATCTCCATCAAAGTCAGCATTGAATGGATTACAGCAACACTCATTGAACCGGAATGTCCGGTGGGGTTTTATCTTGGCCTGGAATTAATGCGGAACGTTTTCACTTTTATCTCATTCCAATCTTTTTTGTGTCAACAATTTTAATTATGAAATTTAATACAATTGACTGGCGCACAAAATTCATGAAACTCATTGCCATGGTAACAAATAGTAATAAGCAAGCTCAATTATGGTATACAATACCAATCCTAGACTACATGTATGACCTTGAAATATACATGTAGACGAGCGAGATGACTTCTGCCAGGCTTAGATTATAAGAATCTTACATGGTTTGGAGGTTGGGATAGAAATGCCATCCCAAGGAATAATTGTTTTTAAATTGTTCTATATGAACCGAAAAAGTCACTGTAAGATTATTTTCCTTGCATACCAAATACATTGAATATTTATTTTAATTAAAATTAATATTAAATATTACCACAATGGCTTTATTCATTACCTAACATCTTGTACTTCATTTGGTCTTTATTTCGTTTCAACAGGGACTGAGCCCTAAATTCTCATATAGTTTCAACTACATGTGGGTTTCAGTATTGGTACATGGTTAACCCGTCATTATTTAAGTTTCTAACATAGATGTACATATCAAACAAAACCTATGTTGGTTGTTACTTCAATTTAGGAGACATGTATTCTATTTCACATGTTTAAGGTTTCAATTTAAATCAACCTGTATCAAGCAATATCCTTAAGAAGTTATTTTCACTCTTTTACATGATTGGTAGCTTGAGAAGGTTAAAGTATCTTAATCAGCTGAGCTTATATACAACTGACATATCACTTACATAGAAGGCCTGTATACTAAGTTTGTGCAGTGAAGGCTGCCTGTTAAACAAGACTATATCTCCATCAATCATGTGTCTCTCTACCGTGTCTCCAAGTTTTAACTCCTTGGCAATCTTATGTCGGTTACCATAACGCAAAAATCTGTGAAATGACAAAATGTATTGCATTAGCAGTAGAAACCTCTGATGATAACAAAGGAGGGGATTACTAGGCCATTATTAATGATTGAAGGGGTGGTAGTATAATGGATAGAGTGTTGGTCACTTTACGCCAGAGGTTGCAACATATATGTATGTCTGAAGGACAAAACAAGAGAATAAAGTAGAAATGATGTCAGAAGTTGTTTTGCTATGATTACAAATTATAAACATGTAAATGCTTTAGCAATAAAATAAAATGTTTCATTTCAAAAAAAATATATTTTAATCAATTTCAATACTGTTAAAACTGAACTGAAATAAAACATTCTGTCCAGATTTAATTGACAATATGCATTTTACAGACCTTTTGGCCAGGCCTTATTAGCTCAGTTAGTAGCATGTCTGACTTTCAATCCAGGGGTCGTGAGTTTGAATCCCCGCCTAGTAACAGTCTCAGTAGTGATTGATATAGGACATTGTATAAGACAATTCATTGCAATTTGTCTCTCAACGTGGCAAAGTAATCATTTACTCTCGAAGATGGGTGTGCTTGAGCAATCGTTTAACCTTCTAGGATCCCATGAATAAGTGATTAGGTTAACTGAGTGTCTGTTAGCCCTCGATGTCATAAAATTATGCTAAATAACCAAACAAACAAAACAGACCTTTTGATATTGGTATGTCTCTGTTGAATAAAGTTGGCACCAGGGTGGGTGTCACATCCATTGATTATCAGTCGCTGCATCAACTCTATATTGGCGCTGTTTACTTTCTCAGGATATGTCATCACTTTAGCAACATGTATAGGCACTGCAACCTGTGTGTTTACCATTTATTTACATGTATTATACAATGTGTTTTCATTTTTTACATCACTACAGAATTATAGGCACCTGTACCATAACAACTGATGCATAATGTACTATAGAATGTGTGCAATATATTTTACATCATAACATAATTAAAGGCATTGCAACTTATGTGTTCACAATACATAAATTATAGAGTATGTACAGCATATCTTACATCTGACAGCATCTAGGCACAATATTCTATATACACATAAACACATCACTTGATTTGTTGAGTATTTAACATACAAATTTTGTTTTGCTTGCCATCAACTATATAACTAATTGGCCAGTAACTAATTTACTTGATGTTTAGCTAATTTTCAAGAAAAAATACAAACCTGATCAATTCCCATATTCGGGTCTGGTGATATGACAGTTCTCCCAGAAAAGTCTACTCTTTTTCCAGATAGATTACCACGGAAACGTCCTTGTTTACCCTTTAATCTCTGAACAAATCCTCGAGTGTATTTCTTGGGCTGAAAGATAAACATAAGTTTTTTTATCTATCTACATTTATTCTGATTGGTTACAGAAATCGCTCATATGAGTCGACAAAAGAGAAATTACTTATATAGAGAATACTAGGTTTAATAGTGACTTTCCCTACAAAGTTTATTAGGTCTGGCTTAGAAAACTCATGAATGGCGAAACCTAAATTTACTCGGTCATCCACTTTATTGTGTCTAATAATTGACTGGTGATGGGATAAAAATGGTTCTTAACTGTTTTGTATTATTAAGCCCAAGCTTTACAAAATCTCTGGTGTAATCAAGTGGTGGATTATTTTCCAATGGAAGTCATTTTAAAATACTGTTTTCAAAATATTAAGTACAATTATTATACACTAGATGCTAAAAAAGTTCTGCACACTTGGGGTATTTGGATTATAAACTGAAAACTATAATTCATATTGATATGTTTTATATATCATAATTAACAAAAATTTAAATGTAACAAATAGGGGAAAACAGAATGAAAATCCAGTCACTAGTCCATTAGAAATCCATTATCAAAGTAAACAGGGGTCACCAGTCAAAAATGGCCAAAATACAGCATTTCCGTCAATAATGTGTGTATCATTGGTGTAACTGAAGTCATTGGTATTTTAGTCATTTTGACCGATGACCCCTGTTTACATGTGCATAAGATTACTAATGAACTAGTAAATGGATTTTTATTTTATTTTCAACAGTTTGTGTGAATTTTTGTTTATTTTGATATATGAAACATATCCATATGAAATATGGTTTTCATTTTATATTCCAAATGTGCATAACATTTTTTACCGAGTATATATCACCTGAAATAGGAATACGTATATCAATATATTTACATACATTTACATACCAGTTACAACAAACTGTCACATGCATTAAGAACCAAATAAAATTTAATGGTCAATAGCAAAAAAAAAAGGGTCATTACTCTGCACACCAAATATCAATTTAATATAAAAACCCTTTCAGAAGCATTTTTATTGGAAGTAAAAATTATCTGAAACATCCAACTTCTTTAATCTGTATGTCAACATTCCTTCCTGGCCCTGACCTCAAGTGTAATAAAAAGAAGAATTGTTACAAACCTGCATGTGTAGAGGTATTCCAGATGTTTCACTGTTATACAGAAGTGCTACTTGTAACTGTAGGAAATCCCAGTCTTCCTACATAAGATTATCAAAATCTGAGTTAAAACTGAAGTTTAAACATCTGATCTCTTCTATAGTTAATACACGAATACCAAGTAGAAAAAAGAGAATGGATAGTTAAGGTTCTGGGAAAATTGCCCTACTCTTGTAAAATCAATTAAACCAATACAATTTTTTAAAGCCTCATTAAACTTCTGAAATGCACACTTTTTGATAATAACAAAAATGATTGCAATTAAATGTGTTTATAATATTGCTAGAACCATTCATGTAGACCCCTAAGTGACAGTTTTTAAAAAAATGAGAAAATAAATAACTTTGATCGAAATGTGTATTTCTAAGACTAGCGGACCAAACTTTTAACTTTTGTTTACATTCTTGTAATTCCGTAATGACTCAGTTGCTTTCAGACTGTACGTCCGCCAGTGTTTGGAAGTACATAAAGGAATACTTCAGTGGTAGTGTGCGGATTAAGACTGTTAGATAAGGGGTTCATTAACAAGATTGGAAAAGTTATGGCTTCACTAATATTATGTATTGTTATTGGGTTTTCCTTTTTTAAAAATATATATTGATGTCTGCAATAAAACTGTATTGAATGCAGTACGCATTATATTATTTATACGCACTGAAAAACAACGAGTACTAAATATTAGTTTGGTCTAGTAACTCTTGCTCAGGATCCTCCCTTGCAAATACGCGTTATACTATCGCACGCGTTATTACGTCACAAATCACTTTATCGTAGTCAATATTGAGAGGCTACCAAGGGTGGTTTGTTTATTACAGTTATTAAAAAAGTAATTTTATGTTTAATTTTATATGAACAATTCGTCGCTTACGTGCAATAAATTAGCTTGTGGGTTCCAGTTCATTAATGCACTGAGGGGAATAAAGGGGATGTTCTTAAAACTATCTAACTGCAAGCAATTATTTAATTTTTAACCATATCCCCTACAGTTCCCCATACTGTGTTTCTCTCTGAAGTGAATTATCATATATTAATACCAACCGACGCATTTCCGAACAAGGTTTGTTACTCCCATTTTTTGCCAAAGGTGTTTATTGGAAAGAAATGAACATTAATTTGTAAACAAAACCCGTTCTTAAATATGTACTGATAATGTGTTTTTTTATTTATTTTTTCAAAGTATCTCATTGATCAAATAAACATGTATTCTATTGTCTGGAAGAGTAAAACTGAGTTAAATTAAAACTAAAAACGACCGTATCGGAAGTTTAATGAACCTTTAATATACTCATAGGATTTTGGTCCGACATCATTAGATTTATATTAAAGACCAAAATAAAGATAAAATGCCTGACCTGAAGTACAACAGTGTAAGTAAAATAAGTAGGTGAATTGTGTTAGTAATATACATGTGTAAGTAAAACTAAACAAAGCAACAACCTCTCATCAAAGCTTGAAATTCATAACTACATTATAACATACAGAAACAAACTTGAAACTCTGGACTACATTATAACATACAGAAACAAATTTGAAACACTGGACTACATTATAACAAACAGAAACAAATTTGCAACTCTGGACTACATTATAACAAACAGAAACAAACTTGAAACTCTGGACTACATTATAACATACAGAAACAAACTTGAAACACTGGACTACATTATAACAAACAGAAACAAATTTGCAACTCTGGACTACATTATAACAAACAGAAACAAACTTGAAACTCTGGACTCATTATAACAAACAGAAACAAACTTGAATCTCTGGACTACATTATAACAAACAGAAACAAATTTGCAACTCTGAACTACATTATAACAAACAGAAACAAACTTGAAACTCTGGACTACATTATAACAAACAGAAACAAACTTGAATCTCTGGACTACATTATAAAAAACAGAAACAAACTTGAAACTCTGGATTACATTATAACAAACAGAAACAAACTTGAAACTCTGGACTACATTATAACAAACAGAAACAAACTTGAAACCCTGGACTACATTATAACAAACAGAAACAAACTTGAAACTCTCAACTGCATTATAACAAACAGAAACAAACCTGAAACTCTCAACTGTATTATAACAAACAGAAACAAACTTGAAACCCTGGACTACATTATAACAAACAGAAACAAACTTGAAACTCTCAACTGCATTATAACAAACAGAAACAAACCTGAAACTCTCAACTGCATTATAACAAACAGAAACAAAATTGAAACTCTGGACTACATTATAACAAACAGAAACAAACTTGAAATTCTGGACTACATTATAACAAACAGAAACAAACTTGTAACTTTCAACTGCATTATAACAAACTTGAAACTCTGGACTACAGTATAACAAACAGAAACAAACTTGAAACTCTGGATTACATTATGACAAACAGAAACAAACTTGAAACTCTGGAATACATTACAACAAACAGAAACAAACTTGAAACTCTCAACTGCATTATAACAAACAGAAACAAACCTGAAACTCTCAACTGCATTATAACAAACAGAAACAAACTTGAAACCCTGGACTACATTATAACAAACAGAAACAAACTTGAAACTCTCAACTGCATTATAACAAACAGAAACAAACCTGAAACTCTCAACTGCATTATAACAAACAGAAACAAAATTGAAACTCTGGACTACATTATAACAAACAGAAACAAACTTGAAATTCTGGACTACATTATAACAAACAGAAACAAACTTGTAACTTTCGACTGCATTATAACAAACTTGAAACTCTGGACTACATTATAACATACAGAAACAAACTTGAAACTCTGGATTACATTATGACAAACAGAAACAAATTTGAAACTCTGGAATACATTACAACAAACAGAAACAAATTTAAAACCCATAACTACATTATAACAAACAGAAACAAATTTGCAACTCTGGACTACATTATAACAAACAGAAACAAACTTGAAACTCTGGACTACATTATAACAAACAGAAACAAACTTGAATCTCTGGACTACATTATAACAAACAGAAACAAATTTGCAACTCTGGACTACATTATAACAAACAGAAACAAACTTGAAACTCTGGACTACATTATAACAAACAGAAACAAACTTGAATCTCTGGACTACATTATAAAAAAATAGAAACAAACTTGAAACTCTGGATTACATTATAACAAACAGAAACAAACTTGAAACTCTGGACTACAGTATAACAAACAGAAACAAACTTGAAATTCTGGATTACATTATGACAAACAGAAACAAACTTGAAACTCTGGAATACATTATAACAAACAGAAACAAACTTGAAACTCTCAACTGCATTATAACAAACAGAAACAAACCTGAAACTCTCAACTGCATTATAACAAACAGAAACAAAATTGAAACTCTGGACTACATTATAACAAACAGAAACAAACTTGAAATTCTGGACTACATTATAACAAACAGAAACAAACTTGTAACTTTCAACTGCATTATAACAAACTTGAAACTCTGGACTACAGTATAACAAACAGAAACAAACTTGAAACTCTGGATTACATTATGACAAACAGAAACAAACTTGAAACTCTGGAATACATTACAACAAACAGAAACAAACTTGAAACTCTCAACTGCATTATAACAAACAGAAACAAACCTGAAACTCTCAACTGCATTATAACAAACAGAAACAAACTTGAAACCCTGGACTACATTATAACAAACAGAAACAAACTTGAAACTCTCAACTGCATTATAACAAACAGAAACAAACCTGAAACTCTCAACTGCATTATAACAAACAGAAACAAAATTGAAACTCTGGACTACATTATAACAAACAGAAACAAACTTGAAATTCTGGACTACATTATAACAAACAGAAACAAACTTGTAACTTTCGACTGCATTATAACAAACTTGAAACTCTGGACTACATTATAACATACAGAAACAAACTTGAAACTCTGGATTACATTATGACAAACAGAAACAAATTTGAAACTCTGGAATACATTACAACAAACAGAAACAAATTTAAAACCCATAACTACATTATAACAAACAGAAACAAATTTGCAACTCTGGACTACATTATAACAAACAGAAACAAACTTGAAACTCTGGACTACATTATAACAAACAGAAACAAACTTGAATCTCTGGACTACATTATAACAAACAGAAACAAATTTGCAACTCTGGACTACATTATAACAAACAGAAACAAACTTGAAACTCTGGACTACATTATAACAAACAGAAACAAACTTGAATCTCTGGACTACATTATAAAAAAATAGAAACAAACTTGAAACTCTGGATTACATTATAACAAACAGAAACAAACTTGAAACTCTGGACTACAGTATAACAAACAGAAACAAACTTGAAATTCTGGATTACATTATGACAAACAGAAACAAACTTGAAACTCTGGAATACATTATAACAAACAGAAACAAACTTAAAACCCATAACTACATTATAACAAACAGAAACAAACTTGAAACTCTGGACTACATTATAACAACAGAAACAAACTTGAAACTCTGGACTACATTATAACAACAGAAACAAACTTGAAACTCTGGACTACATTATAACAAAAAGAAACAAACTTGAAACTTGTAACTACATTATAACAAACAGAAACAAACTTGAAACTCTGGACTACATTATAACAAACTGAAACAAACTTGAAACTCTCGACTACATTATAACAAACAGAAACAAACCTGAAACTAATTTAAAACATACCAAAAACAAAGTAAATGTTTAAAAATTTGATAGGCAAAACTAAAAGCATTAAATATCATTAATAATTAAGACAAGTAAATATGCATAACAGTATTTCAATTAAAACCTGACATAAATGCAATGCAATACCCACCTAGCCACAGACTCAATGGTGATTGATATATGACATTGTGTCTCATTGTTGATTGTCTCTCACTGCTCATTGTGGGAAAGTTATCAGTTACTTGAGGAGATGGATGTGTTCTAGTACCAATTAACTTTTCAGGTTCCAGGAAATATTGGTTGGGTTAACTGATCATCTAGAAGCACTGGATAGCATAAAAATGACACTAAATATCCGAACAAATTCTTTTTTTTTTAAGTAAAAGTAGTTAATACTTATTTATTGTACTTTGATTGTGAAACAAGTTATTACATCTTTAGACAAATCACACTTGAAGTCTTCCTGAGTAGAACCAGTACTAAGCATATGCGGAAAAGGTAAGTGTCTTGCTCAAGGAAACCACACATTAGCCATGGCTGAGGATCGAACCTGCTACCCCTCTGATCATAAGGCCAATGCTCCTACCACTGAACTACATGTATGTGCTCTGCCAAAAGTTAAAGTAATTATATAGGGCTGACTTACCATTATCATCTGCATCTTGGCACCAGTGGCGCGGTGTTTTTGTATGACATCATTGAGGAATATAATCTCTGTAAGTTTCATGGTCACATCATCTTCATTACTGTCAACACTATAAAACCACATGTTCGTTCCAGTGTCAACACATAAACATATCGTAGTAAATCATCAATTTCATTAAAATGCCAAAGACATAAACATTACAGTTTAACCATACATGTATGTTCATTTAAATAACAACACATGTAATATGCAATAACCATATGTTAATCAAAATGTCAATACATACAATTTAAAGTCAGAATTGCTGTCAACATATAACACAATAGACTATTGTCTTTATTTCACAACATTTAAAAGATAAGCAGTGCTTTACTCGTCTACTTACGTTCCTGATTTGAGGTCGGACACAACTGATGGTCTTATACACAGAGGTGGGGCAAGAATACGTGTCAATATGAGATCCTTAGGATGGGCAACATTAGAGCTCATTAACAGCAGGGGAATGTCCTAGAATTATAGAGAGAACATTATGTCTTATCTTTTATAGAAACCTTTCTTAATCTATAGAGCTATGTATTGTTGAGGGCTCATTAAAAATAGCTACTAAATACAAGATTATTAACATTGGAACCATTATTTTACATGCCACTTGACTATCAATCCAGGGATCGTGAGTTCGAATCCATGCCCGACCACAGTCTTCTTGATGATTAATATATGACATTGTGTCTCATTATCATTCATTTGTCACCACTGATTCAAGAGGGAAAGTTATCAGTTACTTGCGGAAATGGAGTGTGCTCAAATACTGGTTAACCCAGGAATCAGTTGTTAGGTTCACTGATTGTCTGTTAGCCCTCGATGGCATAAAAATGATGCTTAATGTTCAATCAATCAATATACATGTACATGTTTATGGTATTTTTTTTAAATTAAATCTCTGTTGTTTTTTTTCCAAATTATTTAATACTTTAAATACAGTATTGCTGAAAATTGTTTTTGTAACATCTCTTATTAATTACTGGTATTCAATATTGAAAGATACAAACATACTCCTGAATACTTACTTCACTTGGAATTTTCTCAAATATTCTTTTTACATTAATGGGATTTAAAACTGCCTGAAATAAAGAACAATTGTAAATTAGTATCACTACCAAACAATAACACACATCATAAGTGTTCATTTATTTTTTCTTTAAATTATAACCTAAATTAAAACTACAACATCACAGCAAAAGAAACAATAAATTATCAATACAATTACTAAATACAAATTAGCATCATAGTAAATTGTAGGACAGACAGGCTTGCTAAATGGTTTTGTATTTTGTGTAGGACAGACAGGCTTGCCAAATGGTTTTGTATTGTGTGTATGACAGATAGAATTGCTAAATGGTTTGTATTTTGTGTAGGACAGACAGGCTTGCCAAATGGTTTTGTATTGTGTGTATGACAGATAGAATTGCTAAATGGTTTTGTATTGTGTGTAGGACAGACAGGCTTGCTAAATGGTTTTGTATTTTGTGTATGACAGACAGGCTTATTAAATGGTTTCGTATTGTGTGTATGACAGACAGGCTTGCTAAATGGTTTTGTATTGTGTGTAGGACAGACAGGCTTGCTTAGTGGTTTTATATTGTGTGTAGGACAGACAGGCTTGCTAAATGGTTTTGTATTGTGTGTATGACAGACAGGCTTATTAAATGGTTTCGTATTGTGTGTATGACAGACAGGCTTGCTAAATGGTTTTGTATTGTGTGCAGGACAGACAGGCTTGCTTAGTGGTTTTGTATTGTGTGTAGGACAGACAGGCTTGCTAAATGGTTTTGCCAACTTTCACTACACTCCTCATGAGTATTGTCTAGTTATATCTCGTCAATTACAATTTATCTATGTTACCTGATTTTTCCCAAGAAAAGACTCTAGGTCCTTGTTGTTCTCTATAGCAGCTTCAAATGACCCAAGGTAGTCAGTCAGAACAGCGTCATCTCCTTTTGTTTTTTTAAACTGATCATGAATAATTTTTAGTAGACCACACTTTTTAACCATTCCTACAAAACATAAAAACTATTAATTACCAATGCAAGCAAAACAGATTTTCAAAAGTTTAATCACAAAAGAAAAAAATAATTTAACACAGTATACCTTACTTATCCACAGTCAAACCTCCTGAAAGAAATACAGCAGCACAGTAAGATCAATCAGCAGTGGTTATCTGGCAGCAGTGTGTCCACCTTGAAGGTACATGGTCTGAGCTAACCTGAACATACAGCCATCAGTGTTTGAAACCTGAGAAATGAACCCAGTTAGCTCAATCGGTAGCAGGTCTGACTATCAATCCATCGGAGACTGAATCACAACCCGGTCACAGTCTCCATGATGGTTGATATAACATTGTATATCATTGTCCTTTGACTCCTACTGCTGATTCAAGTGGGAATGTAATCAGTTTCTTGTGGAGATGGGTGTGCTTTAGTACTGCTTAACCTTCCAGGATCCCAGGAAGACTGATTAAGATCAGGATCATAAGAAAGACTGATTAAGTTCAGGATCCCAAGAAAGACTGATTAGGTTCATGATCCCAGGAAAGACTGATTAGGTTCAGGATCCCAACAAAAACTGATTATGTTCAGGATCCCAGGAAAGACTGATTAGATTCATGATCCAAGGAAAGACTGAGTAAGTTCAGTATCCCAAGAAAGACTGATTAGGTTCAGGATCCCAGGAAAGACTGATTAGGTTCATGATCCAAGGAAAGACTGAGTAAGTTCAAGATCCCAAGAAAGACTGATTAGGTTCATGATCCCAGGAAAGACTGATTAGGTTCATGATCCCTGGAAAAACTGATTAGGTTCAGGATCCCAGGAAAGACTGATTAGGTTCATGATCTCAGGAAAGACTCATTAAGTTCAGGATCCCAGGAAAGACTGATTAGGTTCATGATCCCAGGAAAGACTGCTTAAGTTAAAGATCCCAAGAAAGACTGATTAGGTTCATGATCCCAGAAAAGACTGATTAGGTTCAGGATCCCAGGAAAGACTAATTAGGATAACTGATAATTTGTTAGCCTTGGTATAAAAAATTATGCTTAATACTCAAACAAACAAAAGCAAAATATCCAATTATTGAAATCCAAATATCATTCAACTACAAGACACATGCATGTTCTATTAAAGTGTATTATAGAACAGAGCATCATATATGATCATTAAACGCTTACTGTACCTTCTATACTACACTCAGCTCTACAGCAGTACTCACCGTTTGTAGTACCACAAAAAGGACAAACAGAGCATTTCTTGCACTTCTCCCATACTTTTTTCTTGGCAATTTTTCTCTGAAGGTAAGTCATAGGTCTCTTGAAATTTTCCAGAAAGGATTTACGGGTTTCTGACGGCAGTAAAATTCTGCTGCATGTCTGTAAATCAAAGAAAAGACATGTATGTATATATTTGTATGATATAATATATCTAACAGGGCTGGTTATAAAAGTATCTCCTGCTATATATCAAGAATGAGAGCATCTACATGTATTATACACACACTACATCCTTTTTTCTTTTTTTTCTCAGTTTGAGTCACCATATGGTGCCTGTTTACTATTTCCCGTCATAGGTATTTGGACCCTTTTGGTTTAAATGTGAAAGTAGTTCAGTGATATTTCAAAAAGCATATAATGTAAGTAAATATCATTAATTCCTAGTTCTCTTGTTTTATATTTGTACTAATTTTGAAGAAAACAAAATTATCAACATATAAGAGTAGATATTACAGTATTACGTACAATGCAAGTAATATAATTCAGTAGTTGAATAACTTGCGTTTCATGTAATACTAACCTTACAGACCATCTGTAGAATGGTGATTGTAGTCCTGAAGAATCCAATATGGAAGCATGGAAGTTCAAGGTCCACAAAACCATAGTGTCCGATACAGTCGGCCAGCGACTTGCCACAAGTCTCGCAGTCATTGCTCTTCTCACTGGTTCCCTGGAAGTAAATCACTGTTATTAAACTCAATGCATAAGTTTGAGCATGTGGACAGTGGTTCAGTGGTAGAACATCAGACCCAGGAGTAAAGGGTAGTGGGTTCAATTACTCGCCAGAACTACATGTATGTGTTGTGCCCTTGGGGAACACATGTATCTGCACATGCATAGTACTTGTTCTAACTGCAGAAAGATTTCTAGCATGACTTGTTTAAGATATAAGAAATTGGGTCACAATCAATACAAGTTATTGAGCAGCACCTCAAAAACATGTTCAATACTAGTCACAGTACTGTGTACCTCAAATATCTGTTTTAGTCCTCCATTTTCATTATTCTTGTCAATGATATGCTTTTATAAATGCACTCAGTATTAAAAAAGAAATATGTTTGCAGATGACTCCTCAATCACTACTTTCTGAAATCCAATATCAGATAATACAGTAATACATTCTAAAGAGTGTCCCGTGTTCTAGACGCACAATTTTTTTTGAGAACGCATGGTTAAAGAATATATGCATCGCATCGGAGGCATTGCTTCTGAGGACGCAAAGTTTGAAACTATACGAATCAGGGTTGGCACTGGGATTCTCTAATGACAAAAAACATAAATGTGGAGCAAAGAATTCCATAAAAGTTCAGACTGTATTTCTTTACCACTGACTGGTTTTAAGTGCATAAACTTGTGACAGTATGTGAAAGATCGATACACAGTCCAGCTATCAGATTGTTCTCTATGAAATGTGAACGTATTACACAATGTGAAAATTTGATGTAGACAATGAATTTGTAACTAAAAAATAAAGAGATTGGTAAAGGAAGGAGTATCTCAATGTCTTTTATCGCTTAAATGATCGAAATATTCTGGTTACACTGGTTTATTTATGCATGCAAAAACATTTTCTTCCTTAGTTTTTTCAGCCAAAATAAGACTGAAAATTGTACTAAATTTTGAATGCAGCACTGTTTATGTTTCTTGCAATAATGGAGAGTTTAAGAGTTCAGGAATACAACAGTATTTTTCAATAAAATATATATAATTTTACAGTAAACAAAAGTTGAAAAAATAAATTAGCTAATTGAAACTTGTAACCATTAACTGTTTCAACAAGAAATTTTAAGAAAAGTCTGAAATACATATATCAAGCAGATGACTTCATAGGATTGATATTATACTGTGAAATCATTTATTTTCGTGGGTATTAATTTCGTGGTTTCCACTTCAAAGACATATTCGTGGGGACTTAAATTCGTTGAAAACCAATTTAAAAAAATTTTTTTTTACACTTTCGACATCGCATAGTTTGTTCCAGTTGTTAACCTTTGCTGTAATTACACACGTTGCGTGTCAGGATTTATCGCACCATGCTGTGCAAATAAGAGTTTACACGTGCCAATTAGTATCCTAATATACAAGTACGATAAAGAACTAATTGTTATGCAAACACCAGGTGAGGTAAGGAGAAGAACGACATCCAATCCAGAAAGGATTTCAGAACGCAGGCCCAGTGTAAATTACAATAGTGCCACGTCACAGTGACTGTGAAAATGGACAGTAAACTAATGTGCTGCGTATTTTATGAGATTCGTTTTTTTTTATTCATTAAAAATGTATCACCATATATTTAATCATAAAATGAAACAAGTTTAGAAGATATTACTTCACTTGAAACTTGTGTTTTAGTTTTCTTTGTATGCACGCATACTGTCCTTTTACAATGTTTTACACTTTTTTTACAATGTTTACCGTAGGCCTATAATGTCACATTGTTTCAACTTGATAGCATTTTGCTGCAAGGTGACGGTCGATTTTTAGCAACTCTGACATTTGATTGAAGTAGAGTAAATTATAACACATCTCGCTACACACACACGTCTATGAATTAAAGATGATATGTGTAATAAAAAAATATTGCACTATTTACAAAATCATTAAGTAAATATTGATGCAATATGACGAAAGAAAATATATAAATAAAGGATGGATTATTTACCACAATGCAATGCATGTAGGCATATGAAAAGAGAGGTAATGTATATTGATAGCATTACATTATTGCGTAAACTAAGTTTGTGGGTACTATTTGATTTCGTTGTCTAGGCTTCCCACGAAATCCACGAAAATTAGTACCCCACGAAAATTAATGATTTCACAGTATCACTTTGTTTGATGAACATAATTATAATCTGACATTATTATAAAACACCAAAATGCAAAAGTTGAGGGGTTGGGGTCCTAGGTGCTGTTTTCCACATATGGTCACACAGATATGTAATCAATGACCAGTCAAACTTTCAGACCTATTGTTTATTAATTCAAATAAAAAAAAACTATCTTGATTTTGTTGTTGAAATATTGTTGACTGACCTGGGACCCATTTAAATTCATCTGGCTCATTAAAGCAACACATCCACGTTTAAACTTTTTTAAAAAGTTTTTCAATTGAGTTGTGAGCACATTTCCCATACATAAATATATGGTCAGTGAGCTGTATATGTGCTAACAAATACTATCCAGAACGCTTTAGAATTATAAAAAAAGATGTCAAAATTATAAAGCGTGACAAACGCTTTATAAATTATTTTTAAATTGCCGAGGATTCCAACTTGGCTTCAAATTGAATTATGCGAGTCGTATTAAAAAACTTCACGTTTTAGTGTGTAGTGTACTTTACCTGCCTTGAAAGTCATTTTGTCAATTTTTTTTGACTCGGGTGAGTTACACGCTTGTATTATAAAGTGTTAGTCACGCATTATAATTTGGGCATCATTTTGTTCCGGATTGTGTTTATATGCTCATATACAGCTAATTGATCATACGTTTGTATGGGAAATGTGCTCATAACTCAATTAAATTATTTTTTTTAAAGTTCAAACGTGGATGTGTTGCTTTAATATAATAATTCCAATTTCAAAATGAATCACTGAATAAATATAGATATATATATATATATCTATATATATTTTGTTTAATATATATATCTTTTATACACTACATAATCTCGAAGTACTGATTTAATAACTGTTTAACAATGGTATATGTGAGAAACTTTGCCAGTTACTTGCTGAAGAATGATGGTTCTTCCTAAATTCATTCTAGTCAATTCATTCTCAGGTTTTCATCTACCAATAAAACTGCTCTGGTTAAATTTCCGACAACACACCGTCCTGTCATTCATTCATAATTGCATATTTAGCATCAAAATTGGCTAATAGATAATCAGTTAACGTAACGATTCTTTCATTGGATCCTGGAAGGTTAACCAATATTCAAGTTGTCTATCTCTGCTAGTAAATGATAACTTTCCCACTTGAATCAGTGGTGAGAGACAAACGCGAATGAAATACAATGTTGTATATCAACCATCAGAGATTGTGGCTGAGCGGGTTTTCAAACTCAAGACCTCTGGAATGATAGTCAGAATCCTTCTATTTCTTAGGATTTTGAGCGGCATTGAAAAATGGGTTTTTAACAAAACAGCATTGAAATATGACAGATGTTCCTCATTTTTTGTGAGTAGAAGGTTGAATTTCCAAATGCCTGGCCCCCATCCCTTACGGACAGCCCTTAATATATGAAATGTATTTGATAACTACAACTTACCATCTTGTGATCTAGTACACCATACTGCACCGCCTTTCTGCTACCATCCTGTGAGTAAAGATTCTTGCTGACAACATGAAGATGGGAATACTGACCCATCTGGTCTGCGTTCATCATTCCAAATGTCACATGACTTCTACATTTCAGAGAAAAAAAAAAAATATTTGTTTTGATTAGGCCAATCTTAAAATAATGTTTTGGCTCTCTTCTGCTGATATTAGTTTTAAAATTGGGTACCTGAATAGGAACAAAAAAAACTTGTGGTTATTATTATTTTTCACTTTTGTGGTCTGCACTTTGATAAAGAAAAAGAAAAAAAATTGTCTCCCAACAACAAAAACACATTTTCAAAATTACTCTGCTAATGTTATTGGTTACAAAACTTCATCATGCTACATTTTGCTTTTAACAACTGTATTGTTTAATTGGGCCCGTTTAATTAATGTGGCATGGCCTGAAAGTACTAATTATAGGAGGGTATGTTGTGTTTACAAATGTGTGAGATTCTTTCGTAAAAGAATATACATTTTGACATACATTTTACATGCTAACACGCCCGTAACTCAGGAACACGTTGACGTTGACATTGATCATTGAAGTACACATTTTTTAACAGATCAAACATTTGTGAGTAAAACATGGTGGTTTGATTACATGTTTGGTTGATAAACTTTGTGTGGGCTTCAACGGATTTTTTTTTTTCAAATGAACATACTGGTATAATCATATAAATCACATAAGTACCTTTTTTTCCATACTGATTCAGATTTGTACATTTAAACACTATAATTATATAAACACACCACATTTGCCTTTTTCCTCCAGTCGGAATTTGACCGGGTCAGCTGCTTTTTAAAAGCAGCCAACTTGTCTAAAACCTGGCCATTTATGAACATGTGTCTGCGTTCAATAAGTGACAATTTGTCATTCGGACAAAGTTAAGACACTCAATTAGGCATAATTAGTAGAATTGTACAATGTTCAACTTACATTTTCTTTGCAACATCTGCTTCCCTAAATTGTTCTTTAACCATTTTGACGAAAAAAATCAAATCAAAGTGTTGACTCTGTCATGTGTTTTGCATCATTTTCAGACGCTCATTGAACATGATCGCAAACTCAATTCAAGCTTCTGGTGACTTAGAATATTCAAGTTTGAAGATTATATTGTTTAATGTTTTTATAAAGTTAAAAAATAAAAACAGATTACATTAAGACCATTCAATTATTATTCTTATTTTGGTTGTTAGCTTAGTTTGTAAAATGCAATACTATTTCGGTTCCACATGAGTATTTTCATTTTTGTTTGGAGATTTTTCAAATCATGTAAAAATCACAATTTTGCCGCAACAACATAGAAAACGCTGACGTAAAACACGTTCAAAATATTGAAATAGATTTTACTCATGTTCACCCATTAAATCAATATTTATATACCACAACTCCTCGTGAACGAAACAACAGAAGATTTTGATTTTGAAATTTAAAGGGATTGATTGTTATTATGGATGGTAAACTTTTCTTTTTCATATAATTAGAAAAGAAAAACAAAAGCTTAAATTATTTTTGTGATAATGTTTCTAATTTGTTTAACTCTTCTTAAAAGTAAGAAAAAAATTTTAATAGCAATATTTCATCAGTGACTTAATAACTATAAGACTATGATGAAATATTTGCCACCCATGGGTAATTTATATGTTCCTTATACATAAAATGTATATACAGTACCATAAATTCAGGGCTGCCACATGTGGTAAAGATGTTTTCGTTCACAATAGTACACCTCCTTCTTATTAAAAAAAATGTTTCGCACAAAAATCCAACCATGCATTTTTCTGTTTCGGCCTGCAATAGTTTTAATGTTTAAATCAAAACATATATATTAAAGAAATGATAGTTAGAAATGGTAAACGTAATGGTACAAAACTGTTACATTATGGGACACAACTCTTATTATGTTATATGTATACACAATCACCATTATATGAGTTACTGTTCTTGATTCTATATATGCATGCATCCTCTCTGATGGCAACATTACATATCGGTCACTCTTGGAATAAACACCTTTACAATATCTATCCTGCCAGACATAACGATAACCTAACAGTTTAATTCAGACCTAGATCAAAGAGTTATTGGACACTGACCCTATAGAGGATATTATCCGCCATAAATCAGATTACTTAATTACATATTTCAACTTACTTATCGTCAATTAAATTCACGTCTAACTGTTATGTGCGTTAATTACACGTAAAAGGTGGAACATTACAAATTACATTTATTTAAACGACAGCATTTTCAAATGATTCATTTGTCTATAAAATGCATGTTGCAACTTGGTATTTACAAACCCCATTCACTCAAATGCTAACCTCTTGCTTTTACATATGTCAATTTGCGTAAATTGCATATCGCAAGTAACAGTAATATTGTTTATCAAAAGAAAATATTTAGTGTAAAAAGGCTATATTTTAGTTTGTAACCGATAGTAATTTCTGTAATTATATATAGCATAACCCACAGAGCCTCCTAGCGTCTTATATTTTCTAATTTCAACATTATGACGGCCGTCTTTTTCTGCCTCAACAGAATCAACTACTGCTCCCTTCCAAAGTAGCGTGCATTATCGGCCATCATCAGACTTTTTTTTAAAAAAATCTGACTCTTTAAATGAAAATAAAGTAAACACGTGTACGTTTTGTATTGATTGCTGGTAGACCATGGCTATCTCCATAAAACCATTGGTCACACTATAGAACGACTGTAAAACGGCTCAATAGCGGAATCAGGGTGAACAGAACACTTGGCGCACGCCCCCTAAATATAGCAAGTATAGTTAAATTGATTGAAAATTTGGCGCTAGTACCGGCAAAAAACATTACTCGTATACTCACGATTTATCTGCTCGCCCAGATACACACACGTGTGAAACTATGATACCATATGCGCCGCAGATGCTTATATATATAACTATTGCTATATAGGCGCAGGAGATAAGGTGCAACCCTTTCCAGCTCCGAGGGAGACTTGCCTCAGTTTTCTTAACATAAATTATTTTACCAAAACAAAGCTTACTACAAGCCAAATGAGTCCGATACTACCAGCTACTCGGAATTCAAATGTTCCCCGGAACTGGTAAGTGTGGCTGTAGGTCACATATGGGTCCTAGGAGATTTCAGTTTAGAATGAGCGGAAACATAAGTATTTCATAATACTTATTTGCATTAGTAAAATAATAGCTAATGTTTTTCAAAAAGTTCACCGATCATATTACAAAGGACGTGTATCTCTATAATTCCATGACATTTCGTGTACCTTTTCAGTTACCACTTATACAGAGAAGAATAGGACAATTCACATTCTGACTAAATGTTGATAAAATAGCACGAGAACGATTGTATATTTGGCAAATTATTGTACCAAAACGCTTGGTTGCACCAAGGACTCCATCTAGAACCAGGTAGCAGATATGTTTGTAGGGCTGCGTTCAGTTAAACGTTAAATGTGTTTGCTTATGTTTGATAACATATGTCAACTGGATGACGTGTTCGCAGTACTTGGCTGTTTGCTTGTGTTTAATCACGTGAGTTTAAAGATAAATGGAGAGATACCGCCGATGTAGTCAGATTTCCGTTTGTTGTCCGTGTGTATTTACAAGTTTTCATTTACCCTCGCCATTTCAACCAGTCATCTTAGTTTATAATCTTGTAACCGTCTTGTACGCATCCCAGTTACTATTCGGTTGCGGCATAATAGTTTGTTTTACCTGATTTGATGAAAATAAACGCCACCTATCGTTTGACCTGCCATCTTGCAACGCAGAACGTTTAATCTACGACAGCTCCACCATGTACAGTAGTTCAAATCAACAAAAGAGGCCAATGGACTTCTCAGGAAGTAATAATACACAAATTTATTCCCATGATACCAACTTTTCATTATTGTATATTCCAATATATTTTGTCATTTTCGTTTGATTTGTCATAAGGGAGGTAATTGATACACACGCGTTATTGCAGGTCATTGGTATTTTATCCATAAACAAGACTGGAATAAGATGGCAGACATTTTTTAGTCACAAAAACCTGTCGTGCAGTATTTATGTAAAAAGTGAAACTGTAAAGAACAGTCACCGACAGGTCCAACATTTTCATTATTGTTGTGTTCATCGTCAATTTTACTATAAAAATGATTTTAACTTTCATTCTTCTTCTTCCAAGTAATTCATCCCTCAAGAACTGAGACAGAGTATTGTCGATTGGGTATATATATATATATGTGGCATTGAGGACCAAGTGTGCTTAGTTAAAATCACACATATACAGATTAAAAACTGGGTTCTAGGATGATTTTTTATGGCATCCCGCAACCCCATCTTGAAGGATGGTAGGCTGGGAATCAGTCCAGCAGGAAGGCTGTTCCAGAGTCTGATGGTACTTGGGAAGAAGGAATGTAGATGACAATTAACATTCGACTGGGATCGTGAATCTTGAAGTATGCTTTCTTGTGTAGGTTGTTGTCAAGGTTACCAAGTAAATGTCTGCAGTGACGGCGAAAGTTGGTACACTGCCCTGTACATCATAACAAGCCTGGCATGCTGGCGACGGGATTGCAATGTGTCCCAGTCTAATGTCTTCAGCATTGATGTGAAGCTGCTTGTTCTCCTATAATTGCCTGTGACATATCTGGCTCCTCTCCGTTGGACTTGTTCCAGCTTCTTGATGTTCCTCTGTGTGTATGGGTCCCAAACTGCAGATGCATATTCAATGGATGGTCAAACTAAAGTGGAGAAACATTGTTGTTTTACTTGTTTTGGACAACTGTATGTGTTCCGACGGATGAATGCTAGGTTACTATTGGCTTTACTGCAGATATTGTCAACGTGGTTGTTCCATGAAAGATTGGAACTGAGAGTAACACAATAACAAATATTTCGCAAATATTTGGCTTCTTTGATGATCGGTAGCTTGATGTTGTGTTTCTTGTAAGGAAATTGGAGTGGTTTACGTTTGTTGGTAATTTGTATTACTTAGCATTTGAGCCATAATATGCAGTCCGGGAATTTGTGTTATATCACAAACCCTTTGGTGTCCTCTATTTTAATACTTGTTAATTTCATGCTTTATTAGGTTACTACACTATTTAATGTTATTATATTGTTAAAAACATTAACAGTTTCTAGATTTATGTATAAAGGAATGTGATATTTAAATTTCATTGTTAGTAGCACTGGACACTATACTATAAATTCATTTATTTATGGTCAAATTAGTTTCTTGCATCTATTTAGTCTACTTAAATGAATTACCAGGTTTAGTTTTCAAAAGGAAAACTGGTTATTTAGTTCAATATTTAGCAATTAATGCCAAGTGGAAGTATGATGTAACGAGACACCAAGTATGATGTAACTGGACGCTAAATGTGTAACGGGACAACACAAAACTGCAGCAATTGTGTAACTGGACACCAATATAGACCCCAATAAAAGACACTAAGTTACACCATTGCAGACTCAATGCATCTTTACAATTTGATTCATGTGTTTCAACTACTGTCTTCATGCAAAAACAATCACAGGACATTTCTGTTAACAATGTCTGACCAATCATAAGCATTTATTTGGAACTGGATTTTTGTATTCATGAATAAATCGGGCACAGGTGCAACACTGAACACGGTGAAAATTGTGTCCCGATTTCACTTGTTACATACAAACAATTTGAGAGTAAATAATACATTAAATATATATTTTAAAGTTCATATTGTTCCCTCGTACTTTCAGACATCTTTATTGTTCAAACCCATTTCATTTTCACGGGTACAGCATGTCAATCACTGTTAACCATGAGATTCCTGTTGTCGACGTAATACAATACATCGGTCAGGCAGAACTGAACAAAACCTTGTTACATAGAATTAATTATTAATAATGGTACTTTCATACATCACATATCATTTTGGTAATGCTTATAAGCATTTTAAATGCATTAAAGAGACAGGAAGATGAATCAAAACATTGTTGCATAACTTTTTTTCTGAAAACTGACCACGTGTACATAGTCGTTCGCCATTTATCGAGTTGATTCCTCAACCTTCCTTCTCGCTGCCAGCTGTAGAACTGGCTGGTATTGATGTCGTAAACAGACTCAAGGTTAAAAGGTTACGTGGGCGAATTACTTGGTATTTTTCCATTATGTTCAGATACCATGACGTAATAAAAGAGGACACGTTTCTCGTAACCGATATGTTGGCTGTATACCATATTTAAGTGGTGGTTTCTAGAATGCCATGTTTACTTCATTTTCATAGTGCACTGTCGATCACTTAAAAACAACATGTGTACGAGATCGTCAATGTCAAGGTTGTAAGATACAACACATTTTGTTATGACGTAACTCTGAGGGCACGATTGGTTACGCCACATTACAGAAAAATATTTAGTCAAATTCTCATATTTACGTTGCAAATAAAAAAACAAGTTAATCAATTCAAATAAGAGGAAACTGAAGTTTATTTCCAAAAAAAATAACACAAGCTGTTTTAGTTTAGAAGATTAGAGTAATACGTGTTTTGTGCAAACACAGGCAAATAAGCACCACGAAACCAAGAAATTACACAATAAAGTAATGATTTAAGGGAAGTTTTAAGTTGTTAAAAAAGTACCCTACATGAGAATTACTTGTTTTTAAAAGGTTCTGCAAATTACTTTAAATTATTATTATGTACTTCTGCAGCTTATATTAAAGGGTACCGCACGTCAGAATATAAATGGCTATTTATCGTTAAATAGACATGTAAATAACACAAAAATCAACAAATTTTAATTGTACGAAATTTATCAAATGAGAAAAATGACATTAAATATCATGATTTCAAGCGTTTCCTAAATGCTATGGGCGCCGCCATTTTGTAGCTCTTTTGTGATGGAGGTATTCGGTGACGTCATAACTGCACTTCCGTTCTAGTTATCGCGCAAATTGTATTGTGTCGTTAGTGACTGCTCTCTACTGAAACTCTTATGTATATACACTAATATACGTAATCAGTTTATATACAGATATACAGTGCATTAGTGAACATCGAAGGTAGACAATTAAACGCGAAAACGATTCTGAATTGAAGGACTTAACCCATTAAACATTGTTTTCTCCAGCGGAATAAGTGGGTGGAGTAATGCGATATGTTTTGTGGGCAGCATTGTTTTTTGTTTTCCTAATATGTGATTTCACATTGCCTCAGTGTCAAGCTTCTGGTGACATCACGCGCAAAACGCCTTTATACTTTGGGGTAGGACTTAAGATTGCAGAATGAAGCGTACCAATGCCTTGGCGTACTACTATCCAAGCTGCAATTTCTGATGATTTCAGTACGAAGATGACCATATGCGACATACATATAGACTAAGTGTATATTATCCAGTGGGAAGCTCTTAAAAATGTGCTAATAACATATAGCTCAACTGATTTCTGAAATTTAATTTGTAATTTTATATACTCTTCCAAAATATTGCGAAATTGATATAGCAAACTTTCACAATCTTATAATTGCAGGCTGTTTGAACAGGTGTAATAAACCAATTAACAATAAAAACAAGAGGTTAATGCCAAAACATAAGGTGTGAAAACGACATGGTATCTAAAAGTTATTATTAAAATACAAATTAAGGCTAATTAATTGTGACAGGCCCGATTAGCTCAGTCAGTTAAGTGTCTAACAATCAATCCAGGTGTCTCGAGTTTGAATCCCCACCCGGCGACAGTCTCTGTGATGATTGACATACAAAATTGTGTCTCAATATCATTTGTCTCTCACTGCTGATTCGAGTGGGAAAATTATCAGTTACTTGCGGTTGTTGGGTGTGCTCGAGTACTGGTTAACTTTTCAGGAAACAGTGGTTAGGTTAACTGAACATCTGTACAGTAAGCCCTCGATGGCAAAAAATGATGCTTAATATTCAGTCAACATTTAATTGGTCATAAAATCATTTTATTAATTTTATAATTAATAGGCAATTTAGTTTATTGATATATGGCTTTTTCACAGTCAACAAGGTCATTATTCGTGAATAGACATTTGAACTACCTCTACTTCGTATGAAAAAAGATAAAGTAAAACCTTTGTTCCTTTATTTATTCAAAAATTCATGAAATTTTTTTTTTTACTGTTAAAAAAGTGTTCTGGTATACAATTTATGAAAAATATTCATAAAATCATATAACATAATTTTATTACTTGTAAGTTTGCATTGATATTGAAACCCTAATTAACTGAAAATGTTTTAATCGGTAGTAAGGCATAATACTATGTGATATAACATCCTGTCATAAACCCTGGGGTCATTAAACCTGGGGTGATTACGCTTATTAGGGTACAATATGCACACTGTGGCAGGGTATTTCTCATTACCACATGGTGTGAATGTGGTGTTGGTGAATTATGAAAGCTCAGCAGGGTGCCAGTAGCTGGACAGTAACATACACTTTGTGCAATATGCCTGTAGACATTATATTCCATATGACACTCCCTATAAGGAACAACATTCATACATGTTCAGGGAACTGGTGGAATAGATAATCACCATATATCAAATTGGGTAGTAACACCATTTGAATAACCAAAAGACAGTGCCAGTTATGTGAAACAACAAAAAAAACACAAAAAAAACTCATTCATGCTTCATGTAAATTTACCAAAATGGGTATGAAATAAAAAAATTATCAGCCATTTCTCAGTACGAAACAATGGCCGCACCAGCTAAACACGATAAGAAAAGAGATATAATATTATTTTTCTTTATTCTCTCTTAGACAGGTAAATATATGTAACAAAACATTTTCCCTTAAATTCGATTCCTGGTCTAAATAGGTTTTGTTTTTTTTATAATGTATTGACTGAGTAGCAAACAGTATATACCCTGATAGTACAGTATGAATGTGCAGGCTCGCCTGGATCTACATCAACACTGACGGCAATAATTAAATTTTTATCAAGCTATGGGTAATTTTACTATTTTGAAAAATTCAATCATCAATGTCAGGCTACATGATAAGATGTCAGAGTCGTGATTGATGGGTTTCGGGTTTGATCTCTGGTTCATGATCGGTGTGACTGTTTAACAGTTATCATCTTTTTGGGTGAAACCTTCATAAAACATTGCTGTATTATTTCTGTGATACATTCTAAATCTACTAAATTTCCAATAGTATGGTCATTGCATCTGCAGCACGTATTTTCGTCAGACGAAAGCAGCATTACACAGTTTCCGCAGCTGCAAAAATCTTTCACATGTGTGAACAACTGTGCCGTCTCACTATTTCACTCGTTTTCTAATTCATTTAACTCTGCTTTTGAAAATTCTGGTTCAAAGTTGTAGGCCACAGGTCCTTCTCCGTTACTAAAATTCATTTTATTATTTTTGCGAGTACCTTTGCCGGTGACTATAATTGCACGTTTCTATATCTGCTGTAGCGTATAAATCAATTATGTTTTAAACCGGAAGTGCAGTTATGACGTCACGCAGGTATCCAATATGGCGACTTCCACCACAAAGTCGATGTGCGAAAATAACCGTTACAAAACGAGCTGATATATCTTTATAGACTCGAATTTAGGCATAATAATACTTTTAATAGAAAGCTGAACTCATAGCTATTCATATTATCCTGTTTTATATACAGGGTTGCGTTCCCCTTTAATTTATGTAGAATTTGTGTGATGAAATGCAAATTCTCGGACTCCATATTATGGCTCATTTCTTAGGATTGAATGACATCTACCAATTGTTTTCCCATGCCTGTAAATTGTTGAGGTCATCTTGAAGAGTTATGCTGTTCCTGGTGGATTGTATGCATCTGTACAGGAGGCAATCGTCTGCAAACAGTCTGGCAGTTGAGGATACGCAAGTAGGCATGTATTTGATGTACACTAAGAACAATAATGGTCCCGGGACACTACCTTTGGATACGCCAGAAGTAACTTGTGTTGAAGATGACTTGGATCCTTCCTGTACAATGGATTGCTGTCAGTCTCGTAGAAAATCTGCGATCAAGAGTGAAGACTGCTGTGTATCCAATAATGCTTTAATTTAGCTTGACCAATAGTCTCTGGTGTGGGACTTTTTCGAATGCTTTGCTAAAGTCAAGCAAGACCGCATCAATTTGTTCCCCTGTGTTTAGGCTGCTGGCAAGGTCTTGTAAGGTTAGTAGCAGCTGGGACTCACATGATCTTGATTTCCTAAACCCATGTTGAGCATTAGAGAAAATGTTATGACGATGTAGATGAGAGACAACTTGGCTATGTATAATGTGCACTAGTATTTTGCAGCATATTGAAGTTAGAGAAACTGGTCTATAATTGGACGCTTTGCTTCTATCCCCTTTCTTGAAAATTGGCGAAATGTGCGCTTGTTTCCACAAAGATGCAATACGTTCTTAAGTTACTTTTATTACTACATTTTGGATTAAGAAAATGCCAGATTTGCGGATGGCAGATTGTAGGTTAGCTGAACTTTGTGCAGATACTAGGCCTTATATGCCAAACATCACACCGCGTAACGACTGGTTTAGGCCTGCAAACTTTGAATCATTGAATCATTAAAAACCTCCTAAAACGGCCACCAAATGAACAAATTGTACTGTAAAATATCAATTTTGGCATATAAAAATTTCATTACGGCCACAGAATTAATATTTAATTAAAGTACTAAAAACCAAATAAATCAAATAATTATAATATATCATTAATTTAAAATAAGTTTCTTTTAGTTTAACCTTTCTTAATTGGCCGTAAACAAACCAAACAAAGCTGTTATTGTGTTCTACATAATCGCCATTTTTCAGACTCAAACCAAACAAAGCTGTTATTGTGTTCTACATAATCGCAATTTTTCCAACTCAAACACGAGTGTAGTGCATGATAATTTTCACATCTCTATTTTTAGCTCGAGTCATTGGTAAAATAGACGGATCAAAGTGTTTTGTGTAAACACGTTAACTGTGAAAAGGTCGGCATATAAAAAGATTAAAGAAGCTAACGTTTTTGAGACGATAATTAGAATGGCAGTTTGTTCGTGCTTTTAACGAACGATAGGGAATTAACTCATTAAGTTAACACTTGTAAAAAGCGCTAATTGTGGAAAAATATAAAATTTGGAAATGATTTATTGTGACTTAAATCATAAATGTTTTGATTGTCAGCGTGTTAACAATGCCACCAAATCGGAAGTGTTTGACTTTAGATGAACGTGTTGAGGTTGTGAAATTGTGCCAATATACAAAAATACTTTGCTAATCTGGGTGAAAATTGATGACCCTGTAGTAGGCAGCCACCTGTCTTAAGCGGCCAATTTGGCCCTTTCCCTTGGCTGGCTGCTTAAGACAGGTTTGACTGTATTCACATTACTTATCAGACGGGTAGAAATGGTGTCATCAGGAAAAATACTGGTACTGGACTAATCTTCCAAATAATATTAAGCAAGTCCTGTATGAAAAATATAATTAAACATTTAAAACAACACAAACACCAAGCTGGCAAGTTTGCACTCTTAAGACTCTTTGCACTGGTTCTAGTTTTTGCTAAAATGGTGGCACAAAATTGTTGACTCTAAGGGTTTACAGTACTTAAGTGCACCCATCCATTGCAATTGTCACACTGTCCCCATGGAAGAAATTCTAAGTGCGCATGTTTGAGATATTTTTATTACGAGGCCATTTGCGGTAATATGTTTATCGCATTATAAGGCATGTATATGAGAGATATTATTTTTTCTTAGAAATTTCTATTGAAAGCAATTTTAAACATAATGGGATATTGTATTGATTTGGATATGATATTAGTCGTTTCTCTCTGAAGGAAGGACAAGTGACATTAACAACTTTAAAGTTCTGAGATTAAATTAATTGTATTTTTATGTACAGATCAACAGCAGTGGGGAGGACCAGCAACAGACAGAAATGGGGGAGGAGGTGATGGGCCATCAGACCGGAAAAAGAAGAGGAAAAGTCGCTGGGCCACTGAAGAAACTGTGGAGAAGATAGTCATCCCTGGTATGCCCACGATTATACCTGCTAACCTCAGTAAAGAGCAAGAAAGACAGTATCTATGTAAGTTTCAAGTAAAAAAAACAACAAATTTCCATTGCAGCTCAGTACTTTAAAACAAAATTTACTTCACAAATCGCATTTAGGTTGATAAAAATTAACCTGTGACTAATTATGACTAATTAATTAAAAAGTATTTTTTGCAGAGATTAATCCTTTTTTCAGATTATCTATAAACGAAGTAGACTGTAATCATACATAATTGTTGTATAGTGATTTTAATTTCCAAGTTTGAATTTAGTAGGTTAAAGATGTATAATAATGGTAAGTTATAAACGCATTCGAGAACCATGGCTAAAAATTCTTCATGCGGAGAGATGGTTATTTTGAAGAGGCCAGACCGATTTGGTGGCACACCTTGTTGGCAAGTTACAGTCCGCTCAGTTTGAAAAGTAAGGATTGAAAAGTGCTTTGGCAGCAGAATTTCCAGTCCTTCCCATGCTGTTACTGGATTGGAAGTTTACAGCCTGGTTTAGAATGCTTTTGAAATATTTATATAGCATAAAAATAATTTGGTAGTATATTGTCATTAGAAACTTGCACAGACAAGTTTCTAAATGATGTCGTACATATTAAAAGTATTATTGATGTTAAATAGTCATGTACCTTTTTTCAGTTAAATGTTTTATATTCTCTTTGCATAATTCAAAATGTTTTGATAATTTGTGACAGATGACTAAAACTGTTCGTTGCATATTGAATCCTTTTGGCCACTATTTCTGACTAAAATGCATGAGTGTGTGCTGAAATTGTTATACAAGTGTATTGTACATGCACAGGTTGTTTTAACCGATTGACTGACATATAAACATATTTAAACTACATATGAATAATTAAGTATCTTCATGTGTATTATAGGTGGACTTTCAATGTGTATTTACAAAAAAAGGATGTGCAAGAGTGTTGCTAGGAGCAATAAATATTATTAAGGATATGAATATTGTATACATGTTGACTGTTGTCAAAAAAAAGTAATTTATATAAATAAGCCTCAAGTGCATTTTCAATGCTAAATATCTCTCCATTTGCGCAAATAGGTGCCAAGTGTCTTCTTATTTCATAAACACTTGGTGCCTTATTACTCCAATGGGACGATATATATATATATATATATTATATATGAGGTTTGAATATAGAGATAATTAAAAAACAGAATAGTCTTGGGTTTTTTCAAAAAATATAGAAAAAGATTAACCATATAGAGTAGAAATAGTATAAAATCCAATAGAAACGTATAAATATAATGCATGTACATATAAACTCAAAATATAGAAATTCACCATTTTAACTTATAAATGCAGAATAAATGGCGTGCTGCAGGCATTGGTACAATATATACTTTAATAAGGTTTAAAATTTCAAACCGTTGTCAGTAAAATAGCAAAAATGATCACAGAGTTTCTCCAAAAGGTACTAAGGTGAAATAACAGGGCTATCTTTCTGAAAATAGGGAAGAGACCATGGTCTTTCAATAGGGGAAAAAAATAGTGTGATATTGAGCCAAAATGAACATTTTGAAAGTAATTTGACATTTGCGACAAACTTAATAAAACTTAAATGATTACAAACAGATGCTGTTTTGTTTTTTCACCCTAAAGGATAAAATGTTCCTATTCAGAAGGGGAAGGAACGGAATTTCTTGTTGTTTTAAAAAGGTAAAATAAGCCATGAATAATTATTAAACAATAGATTTAAAGTATCCTTGAACACAATAAAATTTGTACACAATAAAATTTTAAACATTTTGTACGACTGCTGATGTAATATTGATAAGAAATTTTGATAGACAGCATAATATGTTTTTACAATTCAAATAATCATTGAATATAAATTTTATACATTGTAATGTTTACAGCCTCGACAGGATTAATGCAACATTTGACGTCCTCTGTCATCATTTGACTGAACAATTCACAATCATCGACAAAAAAATTGAATAACTGGTAAATAGATAACTGCTGGACTTAACCCGGTGATAATGGTAAATCGCAAGTAAAGACACAATGTTCCCACCTTAAAGAATTAACTGTGGGTTTGCAATATGTTCTGTGGTTAAAAATATGCAAGTGACATAATACACAATAGGTTAAGTAGTTGAAATATGAACAAACTAAATTTGAAAAATAAATTATCAAAACATTGAACTAAAGACATTAGGCAGTAAATTTAAAGGTTGAGTTAGACAGGACATTTAAATAAAAAAATTAAGGATGTTAAAAAAGGCAAAATATAACTGCTCAATGTGGGCAAGGACTTATATAGATAAGGAAAAGCAACTGATTGAGATGTTATGAACTCTCGCGTAATACGAAAAATCTCTTGTTTCCAAATATCCTAACTTCTATTCATCTCAGAAATCTGTCCTTTCACAATGTAAATCTCTGCAGAACAAGATCATTCTCAGCGAATTGTATTTAAAATTGTTGAAGTACTTGCGATTACAAAATTTGTATAGTGCAATTAAAAAATCAAGGAATGTACTTGGAATTTTATTTCAAACTGCAATATTTAAAATTCAAGATTGTTTTGCTTGTTTAAAACATTATAAAACATCTAAGATTACAAAACACCTTACATTTTATGTGAAAGAAGTCAGTTACCTGTGAAATATGGATGATTAATTTGCCAACTTGTTAATTCTTTGTATGTCAGTATTTAATAGAGAGATAGAAGTTTCCTATCCTTCTATATAAGTCCTTGGTGTGGGTGACTTATGACTGTGACATTTGGACAAAAAAAGTGTAGACTGCTTTCATTGCCATTTAACAACTTGCTTTACAGTGCATCTCCAGATAGAGGAAATAAGTCGCCGGTTAAGGACAGGAGACCTTGGTATCGCAGCAAATCCAGAAGACAGGTTTGCTCCACTAGCCAACAGCTGATTTTCGTCCTCAAATAACGAAACTCTTGTTTAAGCAACAGGAGCGGGTACCAGTAATATATACAGGAAATGGCACTGGGGCATCTTAAAGACAAACAAAAGAAAACAAATTTTTATTGATAGTTGTATCCATGCCAGATGAAGGTTACACAAATACACAATAAGATTACCAATTGTTTCTTGCATTTTTACATTCATTGTTTTTCAAAATTTAAAGGATACCTTTATTTTCTTTTTGGACTATATTTTAAAATCACATCTGAATACATAAATATAATTCATGTAACAGATCCTTTGTTTTATTATAATATTTTTTATATTTCTTATTTTGAGTTTAATATTAAATTATTCTTGTTTATTGTTTTAAATTAACTTTAAAATGGTTTTAAGTTCTCAGTACACAAGTCTAAAATTGTTACAATAAGATGACAGTTATTTGTGTATCTGTTTCTTCACTCTGGTATGTAGAACAAGAGACTGTTGTCAGAATGTTTATCACTTTTGAAATGCACACATTTTACCAGATTTGCTATAATGTTTATTTGATTTTTGTTATGCTTGCATAGAGGGTTGTCCTCATTTGCTCATAACTCTTAAGGTAGTTATTCATGTGAAAGGTTCTTGCAATGTAAACATTTTGCATTGTTTATCATTCAATTAAACTTAAGGCCCTTCTAGATAATAATTCAACGTGAAAACAAAATGGGATTATGCATTAAAGAAACTTGGCAGGTCGAAGGTTAAGTCATTCTTTTAAACACTAAAGGAAGGATAAGTGACATTTTATTATTCAACATTTAACTGAAGTGTGCTCCATAGCCAAGTGGTCTAACACTTGGTCTCAAGATTACTCACCTCTCACCACTAAGGTCATAGGTTGAATCTCGCTCGCTCCAAAAACTTTGTGTAAAAGTTTGCCAGTTACTTGAGGAAGGACGGTGGTTCTGTTCTGTCTGAGGTCTTCCTCCGCCAGTAAAACTGTATATGCCAAATATAACCTGAAATGTGTTGAAAGTGGCGTTAAACCCCATTCAAAAAAAAGTATTGAGCTGACTTATATAATCAAGTAACTAGTTTATCTAAAGGATTAATGTGTTCATAGATAAGTAAACTACAGTTTATATTTTTTTTATGATAAATACTTTTTTGTTAAACATATTCAAATTTGAAATTTATCTTGAAAGTTTTGGATTTGTACCTCAGTTTTTCTCCGTTCAGTTTGTAATTTTTCATCTTCTTAGCAATGCAACTTTGGTTATAACCTTTGTGTTGAATACAGTAATTTCTAGCATTATTGTTGCCGGTCAAACAGTTTAGTTTGATGTTGTTCTCAGTATCTTCGCCTCATTAACACCTTCATTTTGGTTTATTTATTCATCTGTGAAGTTTAGTAATAAATAACATGAAGGTAACATGAATGACATGCAGGTTATATGAATGACATGAAGGTAACATGAATGACATTAAGGTTACATGAATGACATGAAGGTTATATGAATGAAATGCAGGTTATATGAATGACATGAAGGTAACATGAATGACATGAAGGTTACATGAATGACATGAAGGTTATATGAATGACATCAAGGTAATATGAATGCCATCAAGGTTATATGAATGACATCAAGGTAGCATGAATGACATCAAGGTTATATGAAGGTAACATGAATGACATCAAGGTAACATGAATGACAACAAGGTCACATGAATGACATCAAGGTTTTTAGATTCATAGTAACTATTTGTCACTGTATGCCTGCGTGTCTGATGTGTGGTATAAACAATCTAGTTACTTGTTTTTATTCAGAAATAAAAGATGCATGTGCTCACCACTTCGAGTGCCGAAAGTTGCATTATATAAACCAGATCATGTACATAGAAAATAATGCTGCATTTTGGACTTTTAACCCTACTGTCTTTGAGTAAATTTTGTGCCGGAGTTCAACTTTAGATATGAAATTCAGATTTGAAGATGTGTATAGATCATTGTGTAAGACCTACCTTGAACATTTGTGGTGAACATTTTGACAAGAGAACAATGAAAGTGTGTGGTATTAAATGTGTTTTTATTAAAAAATAAATTGGAACTTCATTGTGACAATTTTACTGTCAAACATGAATATATGTCTTTTATATTTTGTTTGTTATCAAGCAGTTTATATACTACTATATCGTATAATTCAATTGCTTCATTTAAAACAAGTATCAATTTACTTGTACTTTTTTTCAGCAGAAATACAATTATTTAATTTATCTTTTTTGCAGTATAATTTTCTGTGGAAACTTGGTGTTTGGTCAGAATATGTACATGGAAAAATGCATGTACAAAAAAAACTTTTTAATATCACTACACAGTTCAGATATGAAATGAATTATGTTTTTGTTTAGTTGTTACTATAGCAATACTGCTTATCTATAACGCCTTGTTAAAGAGTGCCATTTCCTACTTTGCAGGTATATTTTTTCTCTGATATATGAGTACAATGATTTAATGTCCTTGTTTGAACTTAATGCTTTCAAAGATCTTAACAACTTAGGCTCTGAAATCCAACCCCAAGCGATGAGGTCAAAGGGAGACAAATCCTGTAATCATTCATTTTTCAGCACAATATTGGAAAGTTGGTTGTAATAATCCAATAAATCTTGATTGCATTTCAGGATCCGAAAACATTATAAAATTTATATAATATGAAATATAAAATTAAAACAAAGAACTTTACCACAGCCCTTTTAGATTTATGAATTCTAGATTAATAGTCTTTTAAAATATAAGCTAACCCAATTCACAGAGAATAAGATCATATCATTATTTATTTTATTTCGAAACATTCACTGCATCTTATCATCTTATTTGCTTTTTTACCCAAAACTATCATGTTTGACCTAAAATCGTTTCCAATTTTGGTTGCTTCATCGTTTCTACATTGACACTTTTTTTTTTTTCAAAAGCCACATCGGCGAAAAAAACACAGAGCTGCATGTCTGTACTAGCAAATTAGCATGTAAATTTTGAAATTGTTATTCTTGAGTATTTAAAGGAAAGTGTGAAATGATAAACAAAAATGAAATTGGCAATAAGTGTATACTTCATTTTAATAAATATTACCGATGATTTCATTTTCCTACACCTTAATACTATTTTATGATATTTTATTTAATAAACAACATTTTATCACGATTTAGAGATTTACCATTAGATGAAATAAACTTGCATGCTAACTTTCAATTTGCAGTGTGTAGAAAATATATTTATAAACTTTAATTATTTTATGTCAGACTTCATTATTTTATAATGGTTTATAATTATATGTGTAAGACTTTGTGTTGTCATATGGGATGTGTATGCAAGATTTTGTGTATTCAATGTTTCAGCTCATCTATCCTTTACCTAAACCAAACTTTTGTCAGCTATACATATCAGTTACTACTAATTTTTTTTGAATGACCTGGCTTTGGTGCAACCATCATCATTTTCCTACTGGCTAAGGGTACTTCCACTTGATATGTGTCGGCATCCAGGAAGAAAGATTTAATAGTAGATTGTGGTTTTCAACATTTTTTATCTCAATTTGATGTGGTGCCAGGCCTGGTTAGCTCAGTTGGTAGCACTATCAGTTAACTGTCAATCCAGGGATCGTGAGTTCTAATTCCTGCCCGTCCACAGTCTCATTGACGATTGACATATAATAGTTCATCTCATTGTCATTTGTGTCTCTGAGCTGGGCCCAATTAGCTGAGTCAGTTACACATCTGACTATCAATTCAGGGGTCGTGAGTTTGAATCCCCACCTAGCAACAGTCTCCATGATGATTGATATACGACATTGTGCTTCATTATCATTTGAATCACCGCTGGTTTTATTGGGAAAGTTATCAGTTACTTGCTGAGATGGGGTGTGCTCGAGTACTGGTTAACCTTTCAGGATCCCAAGAAACAGTGGTTAGGCTAACTGATCATCTGTTAGCACTCAATGGCATAAAAATGATGCATACTATTTAAACATAATTTGATTGGATTATATGCATGTAGTCCATGTTTAGGCTTCTTTATTTTTCTAATCCTTGGTGCACTGTGTCCAAAGCCAAGTCAAGTAATATTTGTAAAAGTGAATAAAACATTAAGAAAACGTGAGCCGAAGATGAGCAGAAATTCTGTTTTTATGTTTATTATAGATACAGTGGCAGATGTTTATATTTAAAAGAATTACAAAAAAATAAATTGGGATTTTGTATTTCCAAAGATAAAGTTGGCAGAATATGTTATACAGATAGTAAAAGAATGATGCATAATTAATTACATTTAGCTTGAAAAAATGTGATTCCATGGAAAAGTTTAGGTTACAATCTGTACCTGCTTTGGCTCATGTTTTCGCACAATATTTGTGAATAGAAAGAATGTTATTATCAACCTATATAGTTGCTGTTTACCAAGAAATGTGACCTGTATTTTTGCAGAATTTTAATATTGTTTGAAATCATTAAGTAATTTTGTGACTGGCTATTAATTCAAACATAGCATACACAGTTTTGGTAATATTTGCTGAATTTATTGCCAATACATGTATATGAAATGTTAATTCATTATAATTGTAGATAGAGAAAACTATCATACATTCTTATATCATATATTTACTAAAATTTATTCAAAACTATTTTTGTTTCATTGAGAAGAAAATCTTACATTGCAATCACAATTGTGTATTTTGATCCCCAAAACTTTTTTTTTTAAGTTCTGTCAAAACAACAATTTATTGATGTATTGAACAACACTGAATAGTGTTTAACACTGCAGAAACATGTGTCACATTTCTGTCTTAGTATGGACGTACATGAAACATGTATATTGTTGCCATCAGATCCCCTTCCCCTGAGCCCATCTACAACAATGAGGGTAAAAGGCTGAACACCCGTGAATACAGAACCAGGAAGAAACTGGAGGAAGATAGACACAAGCTTGTCCTAGAGGCCATGGGACTTAATGGTGAATACAAACCTCCTGCAGATTACAAGTAAGTCTGTTTGTGAATGATGAACTTGGACATCATTCCATATCACATGTTTAATGTTGATAGGTTGGTTTCATTACTCTTTGAAGGGTTAAAATACCATTCAGTCACTATCAGAAAATAGTGAAAAGCAGATTTTTTATAACTGGTTTAAAATCCAGCAGTGGATCCTCCATGGCATAGTGGGTTAGAGCATGACATTAACTTTAAAATCAATGTCTTATTCCACTAGTACTGTTTAAAATCTACCCAGACTGACAGAAAGCTACTTTTTCCTGACCTGCATGTACAGAGGCCAGTTTATACATATTAATTGTGCTGTTTTTAGTTTGAATGATCATGAGCCAGAAGTACTTATACCATTTACTTTCTCTCAAACTAATAGGCCAGTTATACCTGTCGTATTTCACACGGATGTTTCTCAACTTTTCATTTTAAAATATTGAGATGATGACCATTACTAATGGTCATTTGCCTCACATGCAGAGGGTCGTTGGTTCGATCTTGGACCGGGTCATACTGAATACTTGTGAAAATGGTACTGGAAGCTTCCTCTCTTGGCACTCAACATTTAGAGGATAGTTCTAAGTGTGGTCTGCCTGATGTCAGTATAATCTGACTTGGTGGGTGTATCATACTATACGTCTGCGGCATGATACTCCAGTGTGTCAGTGCTCAGAATACTGTATTAGGTAGATACATGTGCGCTATATGAATAATTGTTGAAAACAATGCTGAACACCATAAAACAAGATGTTATGAATTGCTAAACATATCTCGAAAATACTTAATTCAAAATGATTGTCAGCTATATAATTTGTTTGCCCATACCCATTATTTACTTGTCCCAGTATGTCATGTGTGCATTGACAAACTCTATTGTCTAAGGTGCTGTCATGAACACTTATCTCTGACCAATAAAGACTTCTTCTGGATGTGTAGAACCTGAAACGAGTTAAAAATTGATGAACTGCATCACCCTCTCCCATTAAAAAAAATGAAATCTAGTGGGAAATTGTTCTAAATGTTCTAAATGACAATAAATGTTAATAGAACATATTTTCAGTTCCAAGTGCTTTTTTTTGTATAACTTTACATTATGAATTATTATCTGTAGGCCACCGGTGATTCGAGTAAATGATAAAGTGATGATACCACAGGAAGAACACCCAGATATCAACTTTGTGGGTCTTCTCATTGGTCCACGTGGTAACACTCTGAAAACACTGGAGAAGGAGGTAAGTACTGCAAAATGTTATATCCACATGTTTTGTTGTTCTTTGAGCCAGTATTAAGTTAATATAAAAACAGTAGTAGCCTGAAAGGATATCATCAACATCATCATCCTCATCATCTCTAGTAATCGCATCTCTCTGGAAGAGTATTATTGTGATGTATCGATAACATCAGAGAGATTATTGGATGGTTCCACAATATAATGGAATTACTTTGGAAAGGTTTCACTAAAAAACCTTATCCCTTGCAGGCTGTTTTGTCTTGGTAAATAAAACCACACCTAATCATTTTGGTATTTGTTGGTTAAAGGTCAAGATTATAGCAAATGGGGGTTTCTGTCTCTCGAACTGTTTGGTTCAGGTCCTAAAGCGTCTTTGGCCAAACTTCTAAAGGACCTAATTACATGACACTGTGATTGGAGCCATACACATATATGTTTCATAAACATGTTTTGTGTACATTGTGTCACAATTAGCATTTATTTTTAGGACTTGATAGACAGGTGATGGTAAAATGAGGCTAGAATAGGTATCGTGGTATTGATTTGATAGACTCAAATGACACTTTCTGTTCTTGTGTTGCATATAACAACAGCATATTTAATCAACTTACCATCTATGTGTGCAAAGTGAGAGATTGTATTCACTACTGCTGATGCATCATGAGTAATTTTAATATTGACTTTTCCCCTTCTTCAGCATTATCATCTTAAAAATCTATTTTTTTACCTTTACAAAATATCATTGAAGATCATATATCAGTATACATCTTAGTTATACATACTGCTACATATGCATCCTATTGAAGCTGGGCCTGTCGGCTACCTCAGGTGGTAGCACGTCTGACTGAGTTTGACTACCTACTCAGTCACCGTTTGTATGATGATTGGCCATGAACGTTGTTCTTTGGCCATGAGTATCCTGCTGTATATGTGGTCAGTGATGTACAGAGGTCAGGTGTGTAGTACTGGTTTACCGCATCAGACCTATAGAAAGTAACTGCCGAAATTCTGCAACTACAATCATAAAACTCCATGCATGAGCAGAACAACTTCAAAAGAATGAATTTGGTGAGAGAATGACCACTGTTCTAGAATAAATGAGTTAAATGTCATGGTCATTTGGGTAAGATATAAGAACGATGCTGATTGCTTACATTGAAAATTTCTGCCTGTTCTTATAGCATAAACTGGGCCTGACTAGCTCAGTCAATAACTCATCTGACTATCCAGGAATTATGGGTTTGAATCCCATGTCTGACCACAGTCGCAGATAGTCCTGAACTTTGTTACAACCTCTGAATATGTTGGGAAGTTGTTGGTATCATGTAGAAATGAGGTGTGTCTGCTGTCTAGTACTGAAATGATGATTAGGTGCACTGACAGCTGTTCGATTATATTACAGAAAAAACATACAAACAAAATATCTTTGTGATTGGCTTAAACTTCTTGAGTACCAGTCACTATAAAGACCACATAATAAAACTTGACTGGAATGAAATATAATTAATTATATAATTATCAATTCAGACTATGAACCTAGATGGAATCTGTTTAACATGTATGCTACTTGTAAACTGTTTATGTTCCATCAATTATTAAGAATGATACTTGTAACTTGTATATTCGCATGTATCTTTAAGACTGGGGCAAAGATTATTATTAGAGGTAAAGGATCAGTGAAAGATGGTAAGATTGGACGCAAAGATGGTCAACCCCTTCCTGGAGAGGACGAGCCCTTACATGCCTATGTTACGGCTAACAATCCAGAAAATGTCAAAAAAGCTGTAGAAAAGGTAGTGTGAATCATTTTTGACATGTTTTAGCGTATATTTTAATTAAAATTGAAAGTAAATTTATAAATGCACCATGGTTTTGTTAGGATGTAGAGTGATTCGCGTCGACAGTTTGTCACAGATTCACGTCGACAGTAGTACTGTTTTTGTAAATTTTGACACAGTTTCTAGTCGATATCACCACAGATGTTTTGAATATGTTAAATATATCCAAATATATGAAGTATATTTTTACATTCGGGTGAATTTTATGTATTATTACCAATTATGAATTCTTCAAATATTTTTGTATTGAACATTTCATTTATAGAGAGTTGTTAGAGAAAATATTCAGGTAAGAATGGGTCCATTTTGTGTATACTAAAACATTAACAATGCATCACACTGTTCACTGTTTCTTATTTTTTAGATAAAAGCAATTATCAAGGAGAGCGTTGAGGTGCCAGAGGGACAGAATGACCTTCGTAAACAACAGTTGAGAGAACTTGCTTTACTCAACGGTACACTAAGAGAAAATGATGGACTCGCGTAAGTATATGTATATATGGTATGAATTGAGGCACTACCTACACAATGAGAAAATAATACAGAACTGAAAATGGGTGTATTCAAATTGTATAATAATTAAATAATAAAATCTGTTGCAAAGATGGATAATTTTACCTGTCATAGGTAAAATATTCAGAAAAAAGTGTTTTTTTATTTCTGAAATACTTTACTTTAAAGTGGAAGGAGGTGTGTGCACATTTTCTAGTTAAAGGAAACATGTAGTTGATTAGGCTAATTTCCCTTTCTTTTCAACTTGATATAATATTATATTATTGATTGATTGATTGATTGATTGAATATTAAGCGTCGTTTTTATGCCATCAAGGACTAACAGACAATCAGTCAACCTAACCACTGTTTCCTGGGATTAACCAGTATTCGAGCACACCCCATCTCGGCCAGTAACTGATAACTTTCCCACTTGCATCAGTGATGAGAGACGAATGATTATGAAAATATGTTGTATATCAGTCATCACGGAGAATATTCAATATTCAGTGATACATAACAACAGAATTGAGAAGAAAGTTATTTCTAGCTTGTACAAAGTCTCTCTTATGAAAGTGACCTTTTAAAACAAGTAGTTCCTTAATACAGATTAATTTGCTCCAACAGCATAAAAGTGGGATTTAGCAAATATGGCTGCTTATGACAAGTGGCTGCTTAATAGAGGTGACCGCTTACACAGGTTTGACTGTATAATTATATTCTATGTATGAATTATAGAAAGCTCAAGCAAATACAGCAAGCACAGACAATTGTGACCAACACAATCATATGTTCCATCTGTGGAGGGGCCGGACATTTAGGCAAGGATTGTAAACAACAGAGACCTGGTGAAACATTCCGCATGTTACAGCAAGAAACTCCTACAGACAAGGCCAAGATGGACAGCGAGGTTTGTAACTAGTTAATGCATATAGTGCAATGCAATCCAACCTTTCTAGCGTAACTGCATTTCATTTGCAAATCATATGGATTCAGTTTATGCACAAATAGTATTGTGTTCAATGACTTATGTGTGATATTGACTTCTCACATGACATAATAAGAATTAAAAAATCTTTTAGATAAATCATCTACCAAACAGTGGTAAATCAATTTAATACATTTTTAGCTCACCGGGACGAAGTCCAAGGAGAGCTTTTGCCATGACCCCGGTGTCGTAGTCGTCGTCGTCTGTGGACACCCAGGTTAAGTTTTTGGGTTTACTTGCGTTAGTTTCAGATATCTTTGCAACCACTCATTGGATGTGAATGAAACTTTGCATGTGTATTTGCCATCATTAATGGAACACACACAGACAGGAACCATAACTCTGGGTTGCATTTTGGCACAGAAATGGCCCTTTTTTAACTTAATTTTTCAAGTTAAAGTTTTTTATCAGGTAAGATATCTATGCAACCACTCATTGGATATGAATGAAACTTCAAAGGTGTGTTCACCCTCATCAATGGAACACACAGAGATAAGAACCATAATTCGGGGTGACATCAAGGTTTAACTTTTGGGTTTACTTGCGTTTAAGTTTAAGATATATTCGCAACCACTCATTGGATGTGAATGAAACTTTGCATGTGTATTTGCCATCATTAATGGAACACACACAGACAGGAACCATAACTATGGGTTGCATTTTGGCACAGAAATGGCCCTTTTTTAACTTTATTTTTCAGGTAACATATCTATGCAACCACTCATTGGATATGAATGAAAATTGGCATGTGTGTTCACCATCATCATTGGAACACACAGAGACAATAAACATAACTCAGGGTTGCAATTTGGCAAAATTATGGCCCTTTTGGACTTAATTTTTCTTCTGTAGACACCCAGGTTAAACTTTTGCGTTTAGTTTTGGTATTTGCCTCCAATCTTAATCTTTGCATGGGTGGTGAGTTTTATCCCATCGGCGAGCTTTGTTGTCTTCTGACAACTCTTGTTAAGTGTGTTGTTGCTTGATATTTTAAATGATGTTTGCCACTATGTAGTTTTTGAAATTGAATTGTAACGGTAAGGCATTCATTCCGCTCAATGATTTTAAACTACTTTGTCTGAATAAACTGTGTCATAAAATCTTAAGTCAAATCTCCTTTTTTCTTTCTTAATAAAAGATGTGTTTAAATGTTTCTTTTACTCTTTTTTTTCCTTCTATATAACGTAATGGAATTATGGAAGTCTCCGTCTCCTCATCTAATTAAACATGTCTCAAGTTATTGCTTTCTAGATAAAGAATGTTATTTGATACTTCCCAGTCTCATTGAAAGATTTTTCTGTAATAAGCATTATAAGAAATATGTTTGTCAATATTCATATGCCTACCTACACTAACAATTTAATATTTTCAGTACATGTCTTTGATGGCTGAGTTAGGAGAAGGACCACCTCCTCCCAAACAGAATACCATGTTGCCACAGAGACACTTTCAGCAACAGCCACAACAGCAGCAGCCACAACAGCAGCATCATATGCCAACTCGCTTTAGTCAGCCTCCTCCTAATCCCATGGTGTGACTTGATTTTTATTGATTTCATATTAAGATCTGTTATTACAGCAGATTTCATTGTAAAGTTTAGTCATATAAATGCATTATTGAATGACTAAACCAATCATATAAATACATTATTGAATGACTAAACTAATCATATAAATGAATTATTGAATGCTGAACATGATTAGCTCAGTCGTTAGCGCGTCTGACTATCAATCCGGGGGTCGTGAGTTCAAATCCCGGTCCGACCACAATCTCCTTGATGGTTAATATATGACATTGCATCTCGTTATCATTCCTCTCTCATTGCTTATTTAAGTGTGAAAGTTAACAGTTACTTGCAGAGATAGAGTGTGCTCGAGTATTGGTTAACCGTCAAGGATCCCTAAAACAGTTGTTAGGTTAACTGATCGTCTGTTAGCCCTCAATGGCATAAAAATGATGCTAAATATTCAATCAATCAATCAGCATTATTGAATATAAATGTAACTTTCTTATAAAGAAATACAATTTAAAATGGTTTAATATTTGTATTACACAAAAACGGGTATTTAAAGCTGCATTGTAAAAGCTCCGTAACATTTTAACCTTTTACTGTTCAGTTGCTTCCAATTGGCAGCTGTGGTGGCACCATTGGTCAATGTTTGATGGAGTTTTAATATTTGATTAACAATTATACAGAGATAATTAGGTTAGTGCCTTTCCTTACCAAGTTTATAAGGTGAGGCTAAGGAAATGCAATATTGTGAAGCTCCGGATTACAACACTATCATTACAAACTTCAAAAGAAGATGGAAGGAATTGGTTAGAGAATGACTTGTTTTAGGGTAAGTGAGTCGGTCAGTGGTGTAGGATATTAAAACAGTGCTGATTGGTGAAGGTTGGTCATGAAGTTTGTTCTACTATATGTGGGGAATTAGTCTGTTAACTTATAGTGATACTGGTTGACCACCTAGTAGATCCCAGAAATGAGGAATAGGGAAGTTAACCACTGTTAGATAACAAAAATAGTGTTAAGAACTACTAAAATCACCTTACAAACTAAATCTGATGGCATAAATTTGCCAGATTAATTACATTTCTCTGCCAAAGTGAAAGTCTGGCATGGCTGTTCTCCTGCTTATGATGTTGTATATTGCTTTCAAGTTAGATTTTTAATGTGTAATGTTGTTTTCAGGGTGGTTTTACAAGTTTTCCCAACAACATGAACAAACCCCCTCCATCTCTTCTGTCTTTGAACAATACAAGACCTCCCCCAATGGGTGCGCAGGGTCCACCGCCTAATCACCCGCCACAGATGTTTCAGGCTCAACCCACGCAGCTTCATCAGCCAGGGATGCCCGGTATTACTACTTTTCTCTACTCTTAAGTCATCTATTTGTGGTTTTGTATTGTCAGTCTTTTCTACTTTTTAATATTGTTTTAATAAATTTGTGTAGAACCACCATCTTGCCCCTTGCAAATGGCAAATTTCTCACAACGTTTTTCGACCAAGCAAGGCTTGAACACACAACCTCAGTTATGAAAGGTAAATGATCATTTGAAATGACAGTACATTAGACCTTTTGGCCATGGAGTGTATCAGCAATCTGTAGATCCTCATACAGGCATGACAACTGAAGATCTGTACATGATGACCTGCACATAATTTATATATATATATATATATATATAGATGCTGCAGAATTTGACACAGGAAAGAATGCTGCAGATCTGCAATTCAATTATATGTGCTGCAAAATTTGTCACAGGTAATAATGCTGCAGGTCTGCACACAGATATAAATGCTGAATATTTGAAACATTCGTACATGCTGCAGATCCATATACACTGAGATGTAATTGCTCCATATGTCATATATGTCTAGGTAACATATTTAGACAATATAAATTTGATTATAACAAATCATATACCACTTGTCTAATTGAATTAAAGCCAAGCCTAGAAATCCAATTGATAAAATTAGTAGAGAAAGATGGATGGATCTGCTCTCCATTTTGGCAGTATACGCATGTTAATAATCTGCTCGATAATCAACATTTATTGTAATGTATTTCAGGAATGCAACCTCCAACACAGATGCAGCCTCCGCAGTTGCAGCCGCCCCAGCTACAACAGCAGCAGCAACAACCCCCACAAAATATGCCCCAGTTTCAGAACTTACAACAACCAGGCTCTGCACCTCAGCCTGTTGCGCCGCCCAACACCATTACATCACAGTTTCAGCCAAATATGCAACAGATGACGGCTATGAACAATACAAGACCTGTGGCTCCAGTCCCTCCCCCAATTAGTCAGTTCTCAAATATAACAGCACCAGTTCCACCCCCACTGTGGTCCAACTCTCAGGCAGTATCCCAGATGTCCACAAATGCTACACAGTCACAGCCTCATTCATTAGGTACTATCATGATTTCATTGTTTCAATGGATTTTAGAAGTCAAAATTTTATGCTACTATTATTTTTTCCATAGCACAAACTTATTTTGAATAAATATGTGGAGGAATTTTTGTGTTGGTAATGTTGACTGGATTTGATCATTTTATTTCAGGTGTACCACCACCACCTTCATCAATGATGACGGCTCCACCACCCCCTCCACCCAGCCAGCCTCAAACTACCATCTCTAATATGCAAAACAACATGCCCTGGTTGCAGCAAGGTAAGCATTGATACACACAAAGTATTTGCAGAATTTAAAACCAGTAACCCGTAGCAGTATTAGTTGGAGCCTGAGTTAATTATACCCCCTGCAACAATGTTGTAGGGAGGTACACCAGTTTTTTTTGTCTATCCATCTGCAGAGAAAGTTTTTTTCTAGTGTATAATTTGTTACTTAATGCCCAAATTTCTTACAAATTTTCCATGGTTGTTGAAATAACAAACCATCAGCGTGATATGAGGACATGTTGGCAAACAAAAAACAGTTCCATAACCTTAAAAACCTTATTTTTTTTCATAATTTATATAACCATGAATATGTGAAAAACACGACCTTTCTACCATTTATAAGAATAATGCCCCTCTACAAAATATAACTAAAATTAATGGTCTACAATGATATTTAAAGTGCATAATTTCATATTTACATTGTGAATGAAAATAAAAAAAAAAATGCTGTATTTCCCTTTGATGCACTGATCTCTCTCAAACTTTCCATATTTGTTGCTTGTGGCTAAAAGGTGTGTAATGAATTATAATTACTGAAAACAAATATTTCAATGTTCCCATTGCGACTGGTCTAGTTTAATGTTAACTGGTTAAAATTGGTTTTAAAAGATGTATAAATGTGATGAGTGGGTATAATTTTTGGAGTTTTTTTAGCTGGTTAATGTTTTTGATTTTCTACATATTTCATCAACCTATCATTGGACATGCATGAAACTTCACATCATCTAGGAAACTCAGAGACACGAACCATAACTCTTGGTTGCATTTCGGTAGAATAATTGCACTTTTAGGCTTAGATGTTTTATAAATAGGGTCAGTCCTCTCTCAGATTTGTTCAAAACTATGATTGTATGGGCAAAGTTTTACATAACGTTATATAGGAAAAAATATTTTTCTACCAAAGTTAAAAAAGCCTGGAGCTCAGATATAATTTTTCACTTTTTCAGAAAAAAAAGTTTCATTTTCAATATTTTTTTTATATTTTTTTTTTAATCATTTTCTTGTAAAGGTACCAGCTGTGATAAACTGTATAAATTGCCATATGATGTGAACTGCATATATTGTATATCTAAAAAACTGAAACAACTTGAAATGTAAGGATATCCAGTATTGATAAACTGAATATGTTGATACAAGGCTATAGATCCATTGACAAAAACTGTTTTATTACCATTTGATTTGAAAGGATTACATATATTGCATAAAATTATGTAAAACATTGATAAACTACTCTTGAAACAGAAGATCATCTCAACTATAGCTTACACTATATTTTAAATTTGTGCTGGAAAGCTTGACCAACTTATATTATTCTATTCATTCAATTGTAATTACACATGTGTATGTATACATGGTATGCCTTAAGTTAGGTATTGGCACACCTTTCAGGTTATTTGTCAGCAATGGTTAATGAATTCATAAAGCAATTTTAAATTTCGAATGACAAATGTAACTCAATGCTATATTAAATAATATAAAGGCAATATGAGCCATCCATTCATATTGTTGTTGAATTATTTTGCTAATTTATTGATTATAGCTTAATTTTACCACCCCTGAGTTTTTATATTAATTGTTTTCCATTTGGTATTTACTTTTTGAAAAAGCTGTTGTTTTAGAACAGCATTGAAATAGTCTAGCACTGTGTCCCTCCGTCAGATCTTGTTATTGAATTTGATTTATTTGTTTAGTTACAAATTACATTAAAGTCTGGTATTGAATATTGTGTTAAATTGTTTTTGGCATCATTATATACATGTTTGTGTATACTGCCACTGGATAGATTTGGTGTGTATTGTTTGGTTTGTCTTGCCATGCATACAATTTTAAATGCAGTCGATTTCAACACATTATTTTGAATTTTGTGTTTGTATCAAAATGGTGTACCCTATATGGTAAGTAACTGGGCTGCATTCAGCATCATTAAACAGCAAACACGTTTACTGCCTGATTCCCTAAAATTATTGCATACTGCGTGCTAATTTGAGGTTGAGCCGCAGGAAGATCTGTTAGCTAACGTTATCAAATGTTGAACAAAACTGAACGCAGCCCAGTATACTTTTCCAAGACTCCATTATTACCTATATCTTTTAGAACCATAATTTTATTCATTGTAGACATAATATTGATAGTACAACAGACTTAACAGATTTCCCACCGTAATCAAACAATATAGTTCATTGAATAACACAAAATTCGAATGATGAAATAGACATGTATTTTTTAATACATAACAAGTATTGTATCCAGAAAAAATATGTTTTCAGGAACAGTGCCGCCTCCACCCCCCTCATCACAGTCAACATGGCAGAGTGCGCCGCCTCCCCCGCCGGCAAGTATGTCACAGATGCCTTGGCAGTTGCCACCACCGCCTGTACAGTCCATGCCTAACACAGTTGCACCACCCCCACCACCACCATCATCACAACAGGGGTTCAACATGCCTCCTCCACCTCCTGGAGGATTTGACCCAAATCAGATGTCGGGAGTAAATCAGCTGTTAGTGGCGCCCCCACCCCCTCCGCCAAACTAAACAAATAAATAATATAAACAACTATTAAACAGTACAGGACAATAAATGCATGTGTTGTATTTCCAGCTATACAGTTGTATGTGTAAATGATGCACATACATACAACATGAGACGGATAACAATTGTGTTTATTCAACTGATTATTTGATTATAACTATTTGGAGAATGAACTGTCACTGTTTTCCATTGTTACTTTGATTGTTGGTAGATGTACTAACATTGTGAAGAAATAAGGAGATAGGTAATCTGAGTATTACGAGAAATGAGATGCATATTTTTAAAAATTACTTGATATTTTTATTTTGTTGTCATAGTTTGCGAGACATGAGGTATTGTACATGTAACAGACATTTGTTTGTTCCAGGTGGTGGTCATTGGACATGTGTTGGCTTTATTAAGTAGGCTCCTTTTGCTGTGATAAGACTTCATTATAACATTTTAGTGTATAGATCCACTGTGTAATTCATACATTGGTAATACTACTCCATAAATGGCCAGTTACTGCTTATTGCAGAAACAAAGCCATCCCAATCTTTAACTCCTCGACCTGACTTTTAACAAACAGTTACAAAGGCTTTAATTTCTGCTTATTTATTTCTTTCATTATTATTTTTCTTCAGATTTAATACATCATGTTATTGTGTATACATTAGAAGAGTTGGAACATAATGTATGTGTGATATAATATATAATCTTTTTTTTGTGTAGGAGCAATCTAATTAAATTTCATATCGGCGAAGATGTATTTATATTATACTCAGGGTTCTACGGCAAGGTACAGTCTTTCAAGAAACCCTGATTTGAAAGTATGTTTTGTGATGTTAGTGCTGTAGTATAAACACAAGATGTCCCATAAGAGCAATAAGGTACATTTGCCTAGTGTATATGAAATAAGAGGCACTTGGTATCTTTGTTCACCAATGGGGCAAAGAGTGAGTTAATAAAAGATGATTTGTATGAAATTTGTCATGATTTATGATTTATTTGTGATGTTCTAGCATTTCATTCATTTTTCAATAAACAGATTGCACAATTTACAAAATAATCATTGATCAATTATAATTATGTATATATGATATCAGTTTTGTTTTATTATTTCATCCCTAATGTTCATTTCATTGATAATGTGTGAGGTACAGTTTAAAATGTTTTTCATCAGAAATACAAAATCTTCACTGTTATGAGGCGTTTGAACATTGTAGCCCTTGGGCATCTAGTAAAACAATTTGGCACAAATGTATTACACATTGAGTCGATGTGCCAGACAAAGCTTACTGCCAGGTTGTACCAAGAGGTCAAAGGTCAAATTGACAGAATCTCACATCTCGTATCATTTTAACCCTCGGAATTATTTTTAAATAATTTAGAAATTTGCCATTTTGTGATGACCTGCAGAGAGAAAATTTCAGTCATGTTGCTTCAAAGTAAAGTTGGTATTAAGAGGTCAAAGGTCAGGTAGATAGTATTTCTTTGTATAAAAAAAAAGGGGGGAGCAACTGTTCTTACCCTGGCACTGTCATTGGTATCTACTGGCCAAAGGCAAGAAGTGCTTATGCGATGGTGCATTGTCTGTCGTCTTGTCTCCAAAGTGTGTTAGCAGCACTCTCTGCAACCACTAGGCCAGTTAAACTGAAACTTCACATGGATGTTTCTATTGCATAGGAGACTATACAGAACATTTTTTTTTCGATCTGAAATTAAAGATGGCTGCCGTTTCTTAAAATGCTCCAAAACTTAAAAATTCTTTTCTCATGAACAGTCAACAGATTTTCAAAATGTTTATGTAGTAATGATAACCAACTATAATTTTGTAAGATTTGTTCAAATGGTGTCCCTAGGGTTAAAAATGAATCCGCCCCGAGTGTTCATTTAGGGGACGCGTGTCGTAATAATTTTTTTTCTTTTTTTTTTTAAATGGAAATGATTTTGCCAACTACACAGAAGCATTGTTTGGTGAAGGAGGTTTAGTTTTGTAAAAATGATTGGGTTCCATTGTCTTAAGGGGTAAGGACGGACCCCAAAAGGGTAAAAATTGGGAATTACAAAAATTGTTTTCTTAAGAACCAGTATGTCAGATTTGTTCATATTTGGCATAAATTATCCCTAAATGTAGGATTTCATTGCAGAAAAAATTTTAGGAGCTAAAATTTATAGGGGCCCTGTAAGGGGACTTAGAATTTTACATAGGAATACTATGGAAAAACAGAAAATTCTCTTTTTTTTTCATCTATTTAGGCAAAATTATTTTCTAATTGGAGTTCTGAAGAATCATCTAGTCATAGGAAATAAGATTTGGCTCTATAAGGAGAATTGACTTTCCATAAGGGGCCAGGGTGGGTCAAAAAAGGGTTGAAATAGAATATTTTCAAAAATCTTCTCAACCGGTCAGTCAAATTTATTCATTAGCTCTACTGGCCAAAGGCCAGAAGTGCTTATGCGATGGCCGTTGTCTGTCGTCCGTCGTCTGTTAGCAGCACTTTCTCTGAAACCACTGGGCCAATTCAACTGAAACTTCACGTGGGTGTTTCTATTGCATAGGAGACTATACAGAAGGTTGTTTTTTTTTCGATCTGAAATTTAAGATGGCCGTCGTTACTAAAAATAGTCCAAAACTTAAAAAATCTTATTCTCATGAACGGCCCAACAGATTTTCAAAATGTTTATGTAGTAATGATGACCAACTATAGTTTTGTTAGATTTGTTCAAATGGTGTCCCTAGGGTTAAATATGACCGCTGCCCCGAGAGTTCAATTAGGGGACACATGTCAATATAATATTTATTTTTTTTTTTTTTTTTTTTAAATGGAAATAATTTTGCCTATATCTTCACTAAAGCATTGTTAGGTAAAGGCAGTTAAGATTTGTAAAAATGACTGGGTTCCTATCTCTTAAGGGGTCAGGAGGGGCCCCAAAAGTGTACAAATTGGGAATTAGTAAAATTGTTTTCTTAAGAACCGGTACGTCAGATTTGTACATATTTGATATAAATTATCCCTAAGTGTAGGGGTTTGATTGCAGATAAGAATTAAGGGGTTAAGATATATAGGGGGCCTGTAAGGGGACTTAGAATTTTACATAGGAATACAATGGGAAAACAGAAAATTCTCTGGTTTTTTAGCTCTACTGGCCAAAGGCCAGAAGTGCTTATGCGCTGGCGCGTTGTCTGTCGTCCATTGTCTGTCGTCTGTCATCTGTCGTCTGTTAGCAGCACTTTCTCTGAAACCACTAGGCCTATTAAACTGAAACTTCACATGGGTGTTTCTATTGCATAGGAGACTATACAGAAGATTTTTTTTTTTCGATCTGAAATTCAAGATGGCCGCCATTACTAAAAATAGTCCAAAACTTAAAAAATCTTCTTCTCATGAAAGGCCCAACAGATGTTCAAAATGTTTATGTAGTAATGATGACCAACTATAGTTTTGTTAGATTTGTTCAAATGGTGTCCCTAGGGTAAAAATTGGGAATTACTAAATTTGTTTTCTTAACAACCGGTATGTCAGATTTGTTCATATTTTGCATAAATTATCTCTATGTGTAGGGGTTTGATTGCAGATAAAAATTTAGGGGCTAAAATGTATAGGGGCCCTGTAAGGGGACTTAGAATTTTACATAGGGATACTATGGGAAAACAGAAAATTCTCTTTTTCTTTCATTTGTTTTAAAACCACTAGGCCAATTAAACTGAAATTTCACACGGATGTTTCTATTGCGTAGGAGATTATACAGAAGATTTTATTTTTCGATCTAAAATTCAAGATGGCCGCTGTTACTAAAAATAGTCCAAAACTTAAAAAATCTTCTTCTCATGAACGGCCCAACAGATTTTCAAAATGTTTATGTAGTTATGATGACCAACTATAGTTTTGTTAGATTTGTTGAAATGGTGTCCCTAGAGTTAAAAATGACCCCGCCCCGATGTTTCTATTGCATAGTAGAATTTCAAAAAGTGCTATGGCCACTATGAGTCAGTAGAGCGTCCTCAGGCCTTCTTGGGCCTCTTGTTTTTTTTTTAGTGAGTATGGGTTTAAAGCTTGTACAAATCAAGGGTCTTGTATTTATTGGTAAGGGGACTTTGAGTTATATAGGAATACTATTGGAAAACTGAAAATTCTCTTTTTTATCATTCATTTGTGACTTTTCTTTACCGGTATTCAGTTTGAGTTTTGAAGCAACTTCTAGTCATAACAAATAGATTTTGTTTCTAAAAGGGGCCAGCTGGGGTCACAAAATCTTATTTTCAACAACCTGTCAGTCAAATTTGTTTGTATTTGATATAAATTATCCCTATGATTAAGAAATCTAAGTTTGTACAAATTAAGGGACACTGGGATGTATAGAGGCTCTTTAAGGGTCTTTGAGTTTTACATTGGAATACTATGGGAAAATGAAAAATTCTCCATTTGGGTAAATATGTTGTTTAATTTGAGATTTAAAGCATTGGTCTAGTAACAATAAATTTGATTTTGTTCAATAAAGAGGATTGAATTTCCATAAGCAGCCAGGGGACTGATGGGACAATAAGATTAAAATTGGGAATTTTCACAAATTTCCTCTCAATAGCCTTTCAGTCAAACTAGTGCATTAAATTATCCTTACATCAGCAAGGATTGAAGATTCTGCGTATCAAGGGACTGGGATATAATGGGGCCCTGTAATGTGACTTTTACATAAGAATATTATAGGGAAAACTGATTTTTTTTCATTTTGTATCCATGTGTACAAAAAAAACTTCTTTTTAAAATTTGAATCATTTCTGCTCATAACAAATCGCTAAGAGTTGGTAATTGAAGTTCTGACAAATTAAGGAGCTGGGTTATATAAGGGTTCTGTACAGGGGACTATTTTTCTTTTTACAGATGAATGGTATGGGAATTTAAAGTATTTCCTTTTCATAGCAATTAAATTTTTGTTCAGTATGGGTGTTTGGGGGTATTTATCCATAAGTTGTTAAGACGACCCCCCAAAGAGGGTAAATATTGTGGAATTTCAAAAAATGCTATGGCCATTATAAGTGAGTAGAGCGTCCTCAGGCCCTCTTGGGCCTCTTGTTCAGTTAGTTTTCAGGCATGCTTATATCTCTATAAACACTAAAAACTTAATTATGACCACTTGTATACTTAGAAAATTCATTTAAAGTTTTTAAACATGTTCATACCAATATATCAATGAAATTTCATTTGTGTGTTCACTACTATAAAGGGCACTCAAGGGACAAAGTGGGATAACCCCATTTTAGTTTAAGGCAGAATTATGGCCCTTTTATATCTAAAAAGCCTGTGTGGTTTCGGCTAAGAATAGAATCACTGTCGATCTCTGCAGAGGGGTAGAAATCCTCCGAATGGGTGTCGTGTTCATTTTATCATTTTTTAGCTCTACTGGCCAAAGGCCAGAAGTGCTTATGCGATGGTGTGTGTCTGTCGTCCGTCGTCTGTTGTCTGTTAGCAGCACTTTCTCTGAAACCATTGGGCCAATTAAATTGAAACTTCACATGGGTGTTTCTATTGCATAGGAGACTATACAGAAAATGGAAATGATTATGCCTATATGTTCACAGAAGCATTGTTTAGTGAAGGAGGTTCAGATTTGTAAAAATGAGTAGGTTCCACTGTCTTAAGGGGTCAGGAGGGGCCCCAAAAGGGTAAAAATTGGGAATTACTAAATTCGGTTTATTAAGAACCGGTATGTCAGATTTGTTCATATTTTGCATAAATTATCCCTGTGTGTAGGGGTTTGATTGCAGATAAGAATTTAGGGGCTAAAATTTATAGGGGCCCTGTAAGGGGACTTAAAATTTTACATAGGGATACTATGGGAAACAAAATATTCTCCTTTTTTTTTCATTTATTCTGAAACCACTAGGCCAATTAAACTGAAACTTCACATGAATGTTTTATATTGCATAGAAGACTATACAGAAGATTTTTTTTTTTCAATCTGAAATTGAAGATGGCCGTCATTACTAAAAATAGTCCAAACTTAAAAAATCTTCTTCTCATGAACGGCCCAGCAGATTTTCAAAATGTTTATGTAGTACTGATGACCAACTATAGTTCTGTTAGATTTGGTCAAATGGTGTCCCAAGGGTTAAAAATGAGCTTGCCCTGACAGTTCAATTAGGGGACACATGTCAATATAATATTTTTTATATATTTTTTTTTTAAATGGAAATAATTTTGCCTATATCTTCACTAAAGGATTGTAAGGTAAAGGAGGTTAAGATTTGTAAAAATGACTGGGTTCCGATGTCTTAAGGGGCCAGGAGGGGCCCCAAAAGTGTACAAATTGGGAATTAGTAAAATTGTTTTCTTAAGAACCGGTATTTCAGATTTGTACATATTTGATATAAATTATCCCTAAGTGTAGGGGTTTGATTGCAGATAAGAATTTAGGGGCTAAAATATATAGGGGCCCTGTAAGGGGACTTAGAATTTTACATAGGGATACTGTGGGAAACAAAATATTCTCCTTTTTTTTTCATTTATTCTGAAACCACTAGGCCAAATTAAACTGAAACTTCACATGAATGTTTTATATTGCATAGAAGACTATACAAAAGATTTATTTTTCCTATCTAAAATTCAAGATGGCCACCATTACTAAAAATAGTCCAAAACTTAAAAAATCTTCTTCTCATGAACGGTCCAACAGATTTTCAAAATGTTTATGTAATAATGATGACCAACTATAGTTTTGTTAGGTTTGTTCAAATGGTGTCCCTAGAGTTAAAAATGACCGTGCCCAGATGTTTCTATTGCATAGTAGAATATCAAAAAGTGCTATGGCCACTATGAGTCAGTAGAGTGTCCTCAGGCCCTCTTGGGCCTCTTGTTGTGGTTTACTCTCCGTTTATGACCCAGATATTCTTAATTTTGGTAACTACCAGCCATGTCAAAACTTTGTTCTATGCCAAGTATTGCCTGGTGAACTGGTCTGTACATAAAATGGCCTTTCTGTGGCAAAAGCGTAAAAAGCATAATAAAACAAAGTTTTGTTGTGTGTTTTTACCAAATAAAATATTGTTAGGCAATAGAATGCTTCAATCAATGGAACGGATTTGTTTACAAAAGTCCATACACACTCTGATTTTTGCATAAAACACAGAAAATAATTTCGTTCGGGTTGCTGTTTATTAAATATGAAATTCAAATAATGCTGCTTCTATGTACAGGCCTCTTTATTACTAAAACATACTGACCATGAGCGTATAATACGAAATTATATAAAATTGATATAAATTTTACTTTAAAAGCATGAAGGTTGCATATTTTCAGCACTTGAATTGTCAGATATTGTGTTATTTGATCTTGTGAGCACTCTAAAACATGCAATATTCATTTGATCATCAACACGTTTACACAGTAGATATATATAATTATATTCTTGACCACTTTATGAACTGTCCAATTCGGATAAATGTTGAATCATCAAAAATTGCACTTTAAGCTCTACTGACTTATGCAATGGGGCTGTCGGCTGTCGTTAGTAAGCAGCACTTTCTCTGAAACCACTAAAACTTCACATGGATGTTTTTATTGCATAGGAGACTATATATAAAAAAAATTTCGATTTGAAATGCAAGTTGGCCACCATTATTACTATTAAAAGTCCAAATCTGATTTTTAACCAGGTTTTTCAAAGTTGAAAACCTAGATTGGCGAAGTCGGCGGGCGGATGGGTGGCGTCAAGTTTTTCGTTTCCGTTTAATGACTAGATTATTTTTCATTGGAACTGAACCAAACTTACACAAATTGTGTACCTCTATAAAATCTAGACCAAGTTCGATAACCAGCCAATTCAGACTATTATCTTTAGAGTAATGGCCCTTTAATTAGTAAAAAATGCTAAAATTTACCATTTCCGCTCAATAACTAGATTATTCTTTATCAGAACTGAAGCAAACTTACACAAAGTGTGCATCTTTATAAAATCTAGGCCAAGTTTGATAACCAGCCCATACGGACCATTATCTTCATAGTTATGTATGGCCCTTTAATTAGTCAAAAATGCTAAAATTGATTGTTTCCACGCAATGACTAGAGTATTCTTTATCTTAACTGAAGCCAACTTACACAAAGTGTGTATCTCTATAAAATCTGAGCCAAGTCTGATAACCAGCCAATTCTGACCATTATCTTCAGAGTAATGGACCTTTTATTAGTCAAAAATGTTAAATTTGATTGTTTCCGCAACCAAACTTACACAATTTTTCTAGCAGTAAAATAAAAATAATCTTTTTCTTTTGTTATTTTCATGAAGATACTAAAAAAGTTTGGATTGATGTATTGATATATATTAAAATGAAACTCCATGAAAATGGTCTGTGGTGCCCTTGCTCAGTTGATAGCCACGAGGCAAAAAATATTATAAACAACACAGCTGAATTGCTCATAATGTTTGATGCATTTTGTAATATATTTGTAGAATCAAAAATTGTGTTTAAGAAATTGTTGCTATCAGTTGAGCATGTGTGACTTACCTCCTATCAGTGGGCACAAGAAACAATACCACCTCTTAAGCCTCAATGCAGGAAATGTGAAAATATTGATGTATTATTAATTTTTATGAATATGCATGTTTGTTTCCGAGTATAATCACATTACATCTTTCATAATGTGAATTACAGAAGTAATATTTTAGCCAAACAACCAGTGAATAGCACAGAAACAAGAGGAAAACTTTATTTTATTTCATGCTTTTTTAACAAAACTATTGCATCAATGTTTTACAAATAAAAAAACAAAATTTGAATTGTATGCTTTTTTATTTTCTACTTCAATGTACGTAAAATTCTGGCATGAAATAGAGTTATAGTAACAGAATAGCTCAAATGTTTGAAAAAAAAGTTTTTTGGGGAATTTCAATGTCTCTTGTTCTTTCTCGTGAACCGCCCAGCAGATTTTGAAAATATTTATGTAGTAATGATAACCAACTATAGTTCTTTTAGATTTGTTCAAATGGTGTCCCTGGGAATAAAAATTAACCTGCCCCAAGGGTTCATTTAAGGGACACATGTCATTATAATATTTCTTTTTAAAAAAGGAACTTGAATTTGTCTGATTTTCACAGAATCATTGTTCGATCAAGGAGGTTCAGATTTGTAAAAATTACAAAAATCATTTTCTTAGGAACTGGTACATCAAAATTGTTCAATATTTGGCATAAATTAACCCTATGTGTAGGGATTTGAATGAAGATAAGAAGAATTAAGGGGCTTAAATTTATTGGGGTCCTGTAAGGGGACTTAGAAATTTACATAGGGATACTATGGGAAAACAGAAAATTATCTTTTTTTTTCATCCATTTGTTGTTCTATTTGAGATCTAAAACATTGTATAGTAACAGTGATTCTGTTCAATAAAGAAGATTGGATTTCCATAAGGGGCCAGTGGTGATGGGGATTGGGGCAATGTGGTTAAAATTGGAAATTTTCATAAATCTTACTCTCACTTGTCAAAATTGTGTTATTTGAAAATGTGTGCACTGACACTCGCACTTTTGATTTGGTCTTATCAAACTTACACATTAGTTATAGAATCAAAATATCTTGGTCCAGTTCTTGAACGGCTCAAATAGGGTAATTAATATTATAGAGTTATAGCTTGAATAATAGAAAATGCCCAGGAAATAGCGGTTGGGTCTATTAACATGACGCGTCTATTAACAAACATATACTTAATATTAGATTTACGTCTCACTACACAGTTGCGCCCCTATTTTGCCACGGTAGCAAGATTCTTACGCTTAAAATAAAGGCCTATGTACTTTGGTTATGAAATATTTTCAAAATGGTTCATAGTGGTTGTGATTTCTTGCTGCAGATGAGTAGAGCAAAAGTTTGTATAGCATATAGTGCAATAAGACATTACTGGTGTTAAAAAAGTGACTTTTATAGGATTTCAACTTATGCATATATTTATGATCATTTGAGATCCGAGTAGCTGATAATGCTTCGCGAGTTGTCGCAACATGTCGCTTGTGATTTTATTTTGTAATTTTGTCGAATATGTTGGAGAATCGTATGATTTTGTATTTTTTTGTATCTTATTTCAGTTTCTTACATATAAGTTATTGCCTTGAAATTTTTACGGTAACTCCAGCATTTTAGCGAATGATTATACGCGATATCACCAAATGCTTCTGGACATTTAAGCGAATAACTGCACATGAGTCTCTTATTTCTAAATATTTAGAGTACAAAGACAGCACCGAGCCTATATTGAAACTGGCAATTAATTTAACTTTAATGTTAAAATAGCAATTTCCATATTAGGACATGTTTAAAACACTGAATTTATTATGAACTAGACCTATCACTGAAGGTGATGAATACCCCCGAACATCGCCATGACAGAAAATGGTTAACCATTGTATGAAGTTTTATTAAATTATATCCAATAGTTTTAAAGTTAAGCTCCAGACAAAAAAAAATCTTAATAAAAGAGAATGTTATGGATTGAGTTTTTTGTATTGTAAATTTTTTTATGGTTTTGTTAAAATTAAAAACGGTCTTTTTATTTATTGTGCAGTGTACAAGCTTTCATGGCAATCAATAAATGTTATACTTTTTCGAGTTATGTTGAGGGACAACAATTTTATGGATAAGAAACAAACAAGAGCACTAGGAATACAATATCGAACCTGCTTTGCTCAAACTTCATGTATTCATCAACTTGGTTCTTTCATGAACTTTATTAAACTGTTATCACTGATGGCTTTAAAAGTACTTTAAAAGTACTGCACCAGACAAGGGAAATATATCAAAGGGCAATAACTCTGTAATTAGCAAGAATAGAGTTATGTTTCTTGTACACTGCACTTCCTGTCATTATATTCTACCATTGTATGAAGTTTGATGAAATTCCATCCAGTACTTTAAAAGTAATGCTCCGGACAAGAGAAATATATCAAAGGGCAATAACTCTGTAATTAGCAAGAATAGAGTTATGTTTCCTGTACACTGCACTTCCTGTCATTATATTCTACCATTGTATGAAGTTTGATGAAATTCCATTCCAGTACTTTAAAAGTAATGCTCCGGACAAGGGAAATATATCAAAGGGCAATAACTCTGTAATTAGCAAGAATAGAGTTATGTTTCTTGTACACTGCACTTCCTCTCATTATATTCTACCATTGTATGAAGCTTGATGAAATTCCATCAGGTACTTTTCAAGTTATGCTCCGGACAAGAAAAAATATCAAAGGGCAATAACTCTGTAATTAGCAAGAATAGAGTTATGTTTCCTGTACACTGCACTTCCTCTCATTATATTCTACCATTGTATGAAGCTTGATGAAATTCCATCAGGTACTTTTCAAGTTATGCTCCGGAAAAGAAAAAATATCAAAGGAAAATATATCAAAATGCAAAAACTCTGTTATTAGCAGGAATAGAGTAATGTTTCCTGTACACTGCACTTCCTCTCATTATATTCTACCATTGTATGAAGCTTGATGAAATTCCATCCGGTACTTTTCAAGTTATGCTCCGGACAAGAAAAAATATCAAAGGGCAATAACTCTGTAATTAGCAAGAATAGAGTTATGTTTCTTGTACACTGCACTTCCTCTCATTATATTTTACCATTGTATGACGTTTGATGAAATTCCATCCAGTACTTTTCAAGTGATGCTCCGGACAAGGAAAATTGCAACGGACAGACCGACCGACAGACCGACGGACCGACCTCAGGGTGACTCCAATATACCCCCTCAAAACTTCGTTTGTCGGGGGTATAAAAAGAGCATAGTACACTAAAACGTTAAACAATTTAAGACTGTACACACTCTTACACAATAGAGGGGCATTTTAGAAGAAAACCATTCAGCAACTGAAATCTTACAATTCATTAGCTATGGAAATGTAATGGGACAAAATTTCATCTTTTAGTGGTGAAAAATGGCCATTTTTGCTAAAAATATGAAGTTTGTCTGAAGCCATCAGTCCTTAAAATCTACATAAATCAACTTTTAAATGCACTTTTTGTTCAGATAATTATCTAAAGTTGTCGCGAGTCAAATTATGTCGACAAAGTGGCGCATGCTCTTTCCCTTAACAACTCACTACACAGTTTCGCCTCTTTTTTGCCACGGAAGATTCTTACACTTAAAAAAAAGGCCTATGTACTTTGGTTATGAAATATTTTCAAAATGGTTCATAGTGGTTGTGATTTCTTGCTGCAGATGAGTAGAGCAAAAGTTGGCATATCATATTCTGCAATAAGACATCATTGGTGTTAAAAAAGTGACTTTTATAGGATTTCAACATATGCATGTATTTAATGATCATTTGAGGACTTCTTTTTTAAAAAAAGCTCAGGGTGTCACTGCACCCTCTTTTAAAAAAAAACAACCTGGTCAACCTACCACTTATTGTGCTTTTTTATGTGGGTATACATTCCTGCTATGAATAAAAAAATACTTTAAAAAAAATTCTATGTGGAATTCTTTTTTTACCATTGAAATCCTAGAACTTATTTTATATAGAACAAAATTCAACTGTGTAGCGAGACTTTCATGGCCCTTGAGTCGTCGAAATCTGTTTTCATTTTATACTCACCAAACTTGCAAAGTAGTCATATAACATATCTTGGGACACATTTTGAACTGGTCTTACTGAATAATTAAAGTCTCTGGTTACGGTTGTACTCTAGTACTCGTAATTTTACTTTGTTCTTCGCCGAACTTGCACAGTAGTAACATAATTATCTTTAATATTTCAATTGACCAAATTTAAATCTGAGGTATGACCTAATCCATGCATTGTCCATAATTGTCTGGCTTGGCATTATACTCTCTGCCAAAGTATCCGGGGGTATGGGGAGGGGGTGGGGTGCGGGTCCCATGGACACATTTCTTCTTGTGAGAAAACATTAGGACAGGTGACCTGGACATCTGGCCAACAATAATACTATCAAACTGTTGAGTACATTTCATTGTATTTACAATAACAATAGTGTAGGATTCGTTTTAATTCCAGAAACGATAAACTGATTTCCTGTTGTATGCAACATGGTATAACATATTTAAACAGTATATTCACTATAACCGACCGTGTCACTGTCACTTCGCAGTTCGGAATCGGATTTTATTTTTCTGCGTTTTTCAGATTCAGCCATCTTAGAAGCCATCAGCCAATATCGTCTGGCTTGATTATAGTCCCATGTTGGAATATGCCGTACTTGTGCTCTGCTCGTCCAAGACGGGTTATACGGAATTTTAGGGTCAGTTTCAACTGACTGCTGTTCCTCTGTTTGATAAGGATCATTAAATGGCGACGCACGTATCCGTCTTTCAGCACGTTTTTTGTTGGTTTTACTCATGCGCGATGCATTTTGTCGAGTTCCAACATTTGTTGCTGATTGGTCGAAAGCACTACGAGACTGTGTGATGATTTCACCAACTGGAGCACTGCGTTGTCTTTCCAAATATTTCCTTCTACCAGTCTTTGGTTTATAACGTCGCCTTGGCAGGTGAAAGTATTCATCGTCATCATCGTCGCATGCTGAGTAATCTTCGGAATTCCTGCGATACCTCTGTCGCCGCTTTGGTCTATTTGTTAAATCAGTTGCGCTTTCTATGTTTCTGTTTTCCTGAAATGTAATAGCACTATCAGCTTTCTTTTCATCAGTAACAGGAAGTTGAAATCTTATATTGACATCTAAATTAGGACTTTGATTTGTAGATTCGGACGTTCTGTTGTGTCTGCTGTCGTCGGTAAGCATTGCTGCATCCGATATATCACCGGAAGTTGTTGATTGTGCAGGGCAAATAGTCACGTGGCTCAGTTGACGAGTGATGTCTTTTCCACTTAATAAATCATTGTCAGTGTTGTTCTCGGACGAACTAACAAATGGCAAACTCTGGGTATAATCTTCTTCGGGAAGGTTGGAATGTTCTTCATTCAGCATGAACGTCTCAGAAGAGTGTCTTTTCCTGTCGTTTGTTTCCGTTGGTGCTAAGTTATTTTCTGATAAATTCAATTTCATGGACTGCGCATTATCGTTTGTTGTGCTATCGCATGCCACGTTGCCGTTTATGTCGCCATTAACATAACGAGTTAAATCAAAAAATCCCTTAAAGCTACTTGAAAAATCAAATGAACTTAACGCCGATTGACTGTCCGTGTCTGTGCTATCACCAAATATCTTGTCAAACTTTGGAACCTCTGACGCAGTACTGCCTGAACTAAAAGCACGCCTCCGGCGCAGAAACTTTTGTCGTGAACTGCAGCAGCATGATGGCAAAAATTCACCTTGTATCTCTTTCAATGCTTCAAAAATGTGATTGTATTTCTTCTGCAAAGCCTGCATGAGAATATTTCGCGATGTTTCTGGATTTTCTGAACAATTGATAGAATCTATTATATGTTGCCAAATGAGACGCTTGTCTTTATGTGCACTTTCCACAACATATGCGTATATGTTATCGTTTATAATGTCTTTCTGCCAAAGGATGTCTGAAATATCTTTCAAGTCAACTGTTTTTGTCATGAGGCAGATTCCACAGATCGGCTTTTGTTTTTTTTCTTCTGTTATCCGTTCAAGTGACTTGTATACTTCCTCTGCTAGATAAGGTTGGTCTTTTTGTATTGTTTCTAAAAATAACTTGATGGTCTTCGGTCCCCTCGTTTTAATTTTCCTGATCAGCATTCTTACTTGGTCTTTATCAGAGCTTTGAGCTCGAATAAACATGGACTCGTCCTCGCTGAGACATTCATTTTCAACAAGTTTGTCTGAAATTTCTGTTGGTTTAAAGGAAAGGTTCTCAAGAAAATGCAGAATATTTTCCTGCAGAGCTGTTGGTAGATGCAGTAAACTGGACACATCACTTGCTTTGAAAGTCTTATCTGCAATAGAGAATTAAATTGTCGAACAGGTAATGACCAAAATCGTCAAAACAAGACATTTATCAGATATATATTAACCTGTCAATCCAACCCGTGAGCAATTACTATATTGCGATTTACCTTTTTAATGTGATTTTACGCCATTTTCAGCATATTACAGGTGATATATTGTAGGAGGAAGACATACATCAATACCATCGCGAGGTAGCGCGTCTGGCTATCAATAAAGGGGTCATGAGTTCAAATCCCCCATCCCCCCACCCCCCAGGCCGCATTCTCCGTGAAGATTGATTCACGACATTGTGTCTAATTATCATTCGCCTCTCACTGCTGATTCAAATGGGACAGTTATCAGATACTTGTAGAGATGGGTGTGCTCGAATACTGATCACCTATTATCCCTCGATGGCAAAATCATCAACCATCGCGAGCCTTATTGCCGAGGACTAGTTTGCTGTATCGTGTTGTCAATCCCAAAAATGCTACAAAGAAACCAAAGACATGCCAATACCACTTTCATGAATGGGAAAAAGATTGGCAGATGAACTTTAACCCTGATGAGTACGAGGTTCTCAGGGAAATTAAAATACGCTTACCAAACATTGACATCATTAAACGCCCCCTGATGCAACTGCCCAGTCAACGTGTTAAATAACTGCATTTTTTTATGCGGGAGAGATAGGTCAGTTCTACAGTCTCGGCTATCAATCAACACTTTGCCTCAGCAGTATTAAGACATGCGCCTTAAAGGGAATATATCAGGATATTTCAAAAACAATTAAATTAGCTCAACACATTTTTTTTTCAAATATAGCATCTCTATATATACTTACTGATCCTGCATTGCCAAACATATATCTATTTAAACATGCTAAAATATTATATTGAAAAAGGATTCCTAACTTGGGCTACACGCCAATGTAAGACTAAAATAGATTTCCCGCTTAAAGTTATAACATATTTTGTGACGTATTAAATGAGTCACGCGATTACATTTTGATTTCAATATGATCCGTTATGCAGGTTTACATGTAATACATTTTATTTGAATTTAGAATGTGTCCGAATGACGATATAAAGGTAATGAAGTGCTGTCTATTTTTAGAATAGGGATTTCGTTTCAAGTTTTGCACTCCAATTTAAATATTGATTATGTCACGTTTTGTTGAATTTGACATACAAAACCATTTGGATTTTATTTTTAATGATAATGAGATTCTCTTTGTCTATTTTTAAAATAATTTTATTTTTTTAGACATTTATAACGCTTTTTTTCCTGATATAATCCCTTTAAACTCTTCTGGCACTGAGGACCCTCTTAGTAATAGAATGGATCATTTAGATGTGCATTGTGGACCAGCTTCTAAATATACAGTCTTAAATAAACACATTAGTAAAACACGATACAGAGTACATGTAGGTATTGCTTTTCATTTATGTGTCTTTCTTACTTTTTTTAGGGGAAGGTCGTTGTTTTCTTTTCTGTCCATGTTTACGCTCCTTCTCTAAGCGACCCAGATGGTTAACCGATCTCATCAAATACTCTAAGCTGCGAATAACGGTAGCCATCTGTTCCGGCAGCATGTCCAATCTCTCCAGCCTTTGTTGAATAACATCATTATCGTGTGTTAAGAACTGAAGCTGTTGTATAATTTTCTAGAAATAAATAATACGAACTATGATATGGATAATATGTTTAATGAGGTAAAATCATTAGTTTTGTTTAAACACAAAAAAGTAGAAATGTAACTGTTACGTAAACAGAGCTTAGAAACACTGGTAACGCACTGCCTGTGCGTAGTGTATAACAGCTATACTAGTATACCCCTAACAGTAAAAGTTTAAAGACGACGTTAAAGCGTGACTATTAATTAGGACGTATACTAACTATATAAAGAACAAGAAATGCCACTGGTAAGTGTCACATGCCCCCACACACCTCAAATGGTCGGTGAAAATAACGATATATTGTATAATAGACAGCAATGTATCCATGAATATCAAGAGTAATGGACTGACGTTTGAGACTTGAAATGCGTGGTGGTGGTGAAGTTTTTATTTACCCTCGCACTTTGAACTGGTCATTTTGGCGAGCATGAACAGATGCTTAAAAATAAATTGATGATTATGAATGACATATGAAGGATGAATAATGATATATGACGAATATATACATATTTGATATTTTACATATTTATTTATTACATATGGTAATCAACCTTTCTTTTTATCATGTTTATTTATATAGTTTCCTTTTAATTATCTAATCTTTGTACAAGACTTATTGTGATATTTATTACTGTGATGATTTTAATTCTCCCCATACAATTTATAAATAATTTTACTTTGATTTTCTTTGTTCAAGATATGTTGAATACAATAAGGTGTATCTTCCCGTTATATATTAATATTTTATTTAATTCTTTTTTTAATTAATTTAATATATTGTTTGTCTTGCATAACTCTATATTGAATGCTGATGACACTAATAACATCATATGGCATTCCCTATCACCATTATTCAGTAGTATTTACTGATATTGGTAAACCACATAGCCCTATACTTAAGTATATTGCTATTTATATACTATATTTGTATATAATTATAGTACACCATTATATATGGTAAAATTAATAAAATACAAAGATGGAGGGGTGTACTATTAACTTCTCTTGAAGTTTAACTTTTAAGTATAGGGGTACTAAGGAGTATCAATAGATAGTCACTAGCGGACTAGTATGTGTATCTTTTTCTCCCACTCCGATATGGAGATTGAGTTATGCCAGTATCTATTTAGCATTATTATTCTATTATAAATTTTTATATGTTTGGATATAAATTAGTGTAATTTATGACTAATCTTGCGTAACTCTATATTGAATGTTAATGACTATTAACGTCATTTGACATTCCCTAATACCATTATTCAGCAGTTTTTACTGATATTGGTAAACCATATAGCCCTATACTAGGTATATTGCTATTTATATACAGTATTTGTATACATTTATATATTTTATCGGCAGGTACTAGGGTTTGTCTAAAAATGATCTCCCGTGGACTATTTATCAAGTCATTTCCCACGATCCGATATATAAATTGAGTTACGCCAGTATAATAAGTGGCGATAGTGTGTAATTTACCATATCCTGATTCAGCCTTGCAATATTATATTTAGTACACCGTACGGTTAAAATTTGACCAACCCCTGTTAATCTCCCAGGGTGTGTCACATAGTGGTACACAATGGTTTAAAATTAAATTAAAATATTATATATTTAACTGTGAAATTTGTAAATAAGCACTCGGCAGATTGCTCATACCTAAAAAGCGCCATCTTTAAAAAATGTTTTAAAAAATCCGTTATCTCCTCAGATCAGATCTGTTGAGAACTGATTAACAAAGGTTGGTCACTAATAATATCAAAATAGTCTTCTGTAATTCTATATTGAATATCCTGTTATTTTATAAACACAATATTCACTTGAAATGCAATGGCATGCTTTTTTCTTTCTTTTTTTTACATAATGATTAAAGTGTGACCTTGGCCTTTGTGTAACCTTGACCTTGACATCTGATGTAAAGGTCTGGGTATTTCTACAGGTAAATGCAGGTGACACATCATCAATACATGCTGATCACTTGTTTCAAGCCATTTTAAGACAAAGTTACAGTCCAGACATGAAATATCAAACAAACTGAAAGTGTGACTGTGATCTTTTAGATAAGGTTCTGGGCTTTAACGCGACAATTCGTCAGGTCATGTTGATCAACTGATAAATTGAGCCAAGTGTTTTTGAATCCATTTATGTATGATAAAGTTACAGACCGTACTCGAAACAGACTCAATGTGTTGTCAAACAAACTCAAAGTGTGACATTGACCTTTCAGGTATAGGTGTGGGTCTTACGTGCGACACGTCGTCATTGTCATCTTGATCAAATGAGCCAAGTTGAAGACAAAGTTACAGACCAGACATGAAATCTCAACCAAAATGTGTGACATTGACAAGGAAAGGTTCTGAGTCTTACACGTGACACTTCATCATGTTATGTTGATTATTTGTAGCAAGTATTTATAAAATCTGTCTATGCATGACAAAGTTACAGGCCGGACACGAAATCTAACACAAACTCGAAGTATTGTCAAACAAACTCAAAGTGTGATCTTGACTTTTGAGGTACGCGTGTAGGTCTTATACTTGACACGTTGTCATGTCATGCTGATGAACTGAGCCAACAGTTTTTTGAAATTTATCCATAGGTGACAAAGTTACAGACAGGACACGAAATCTCAGACAGACTAAAAGTGTCAAACAAGGTTAAATTGTGACCTTGACCTTTGAAATTAGAGTCTGGGTGTTATGCGTGGCAAGTCGTCATGTTATGTTGATCATTTATAGCAAATAATTAAAATCCATCCATCCATCCATGACAAAGTTACAGGCCGGATACGAAATACCGGACGGACGGACGGACGGACGCTGTGATAACTATATGCCATCCTAATTTATTTGTGTTGTGGTGGGGGGGGGGGGGCATAAAAATAAAAAGCTAAAATAGATGTACATAAGACAGGTTTATGAAGAATGACAACAAAAGTTCATGGAACATGTTTGTTATATGTAAACTGACAACAAATGCACATGTGGCATGTTTGTTCAACAGATGAAAATGTGTGTTATATGTTAAATAAAAACAGAAGTGCGTAAATATAAACAGACAACAGATGTACATGTGACATGTTTGTCATATGTAAACTGTCAACAAATCACACGGAGCATGTTTATTATATGTTAACTGACAACAGAAGTACATGGGACATGTTTGTCATATGTAGCCTGACAAAAGAAGTACATGGAGCATGTTTGCTATATATAAACTGACACCAGAAGTACATGGAACATGTTTGCCATATGTAAACTGACAACAGAAGTACATGGGACATATTTGCTATATGTAAACGGATAACAGAAGTACACTGGACATGTTTGTAATATATAAACTGACAACATAAGTACATGGAACATGTTTGCTATATGTAAACTGACAACAGAAGTAAATTGGACATGTTGGCTATATGTAAACTGACAACAGAAGTACATGGGACATCATTTTTATAATATGTAAACTGACAACAGAAGTACATGGGACATGTTTGCCATATGTTTACTGACAACAGAAGTACATTGATATGTTTATTTTATGTTAACTGATTGATTGATTGATTGATTGATTGATTGATTGATTGAATATTTAGCGTCATTTTTATGCCATCGAGGGCTAACAGACGATCAGTTAACCTAACCACTGTTTCCTGGAAATAACCAGTACTCGAGCACACCCCATCTACGCAAGTAACTGATAACTTTCCCACTTAAATCAGTTGTGAGAGACGAATGATAATGAGACACAATGTCGTATATCAATTATCACAGAGACTGTTGCCAGACGGGGGATTCGAACTCACAACCCCTGGATTGATAGTCTGATGTGTAACCAACTGAGCTAATATGTTAACTGACAATAGAAGTACATGGGATATGTTTGCCATATGTAAACTGATAACAGAAGTGCATGGAACATGTTTGCCATATGTTTACTGACAACAGAAGTACATTGATATATTTCTTTTATGTTAACTAACAACAGAAGTACATAGGATATGTTTGTCATATATAGCCTGCCTATAGCAATACATGGGACATGTTTGTCATATGTAGCCTGACAACAGAAGTACATGAAACATGTTTGCCATATATTTACTGACAACAGAAGTACATGGCATACGTTTGTAATATATAAACTTCCAACAGAAGTACATGGAGCATTTTTGGCATAATTAAACTGACAACAGAGGTACATTGGACATGTTTGTAATATGTGAACTGACAACAGAAGTACATGGGACATGTTTATTATATGTTAACTTACAACATATATACATGAGATATTAATTATTATATGTTAAATGACAACATAAGTACATTGGATATGTTTGTCATAAGTAAACTGACAACAGAAGTACACTGGAAATTTTTGTCATATGTAAACTAACAACAGAAGTACATGGAACAAGTTTGCCATATGTAAACTGACAACAGAAGTACATGGAACATGTTTGTTAAATGTTAACTTACAACATATATACATGGGATACTGTTTATTATATGTTAAATGACAACATAAGTACATTGGATATGTTTGTCATAAGTAAACTGACAACAGAAGTACTTTTGACATTTGTGTCATATATAAACTTCCAACAGAAGTACATGGAGCATTTTTGGCATATTTAAACTGACAACAGAGGTACATGGGACATGTTTGTTATATGTAAACTGACAACAGATGTACACTGGACATGTTTGTTATATATAAACTGACAACAGAAGTACATGGAACATGTTTGGCATATGTAAACTGACAACAGAAGTACATTGGACATGTTTGTTATATGTAATCTGACAACAGATGTACATTGGACATGTTTGTTATATGTAATCTGACAACAGATGTACATTGGACATGTTTGTAATATGTGAACTGACAACAGAAGTACATGGGACATGTTTATTATATGTTAACTTACAACATATATACATGAGATATTAATTATTATATGTTAAATGACAACATAAGTACATTGGATATGTTTGTCATAAGTAAACTGACAACATAAGTACACTGGACATTTTTGTCATATGTAAACTAACAACAGAAGTACATGGAACAAGTTTGCCATATGTAAACTGACAATAGAAGTACATGGAACATGTTTGTTAAATGTTAACTTACAACATATATACATGGGATACTGTTTATTATATGTTAAATGACAACAGAGGTACATTGGATATGTTTGTCAAAAGTAAACTGACAACAGAAGTACTTTTGACATTTTTGTCATATTTAAACTGACAACAGAAGTACATGGAACATGTTTGCCATATGTAAACTGACAACAGAAGTACATTGGTATGTTTATTATATGTTAATTGACAACAGAAGTAAATGGAACATGTTTGTAAAATATAAACTGACAACAGAAGTACATGGAACATGTTTACCGTATGTAAACTGACAACAGAATTACATTGGACATTTTGTCATATGTAAACTGACAACAGAAGTACATGGAACATGTTTGCCATATGTAAACTGACAACAGAAGTACACTGGTATGTTTATTATATGTTAATTGACAACAGAAGTAAATGGAACATGTTTGTAAAATATAAACTGACAACAGAAGTACATGGAACATGTTTGCCGTATGTAAACTGACAACAGAAGTACATGGGATATTTTGGTCATATATAAACTGACAACAGAAGCACATTTGATATGTTTGTCATATGAAAACTGATAACAAATGTACATGGGACATGTTTGTTATATATAAACTGACAACAGAAGCACATGGAATATGTTTGCCATATGAAAACTGACAACAGATGTACATGGAACATGTTTGTTATATGTAAACTTATTATAACTGGCGTACATGAGACATGTTTGTCATAATTATGTAAACTTATAACTGGCGTACATGAGACATGTTTGTCATAATTATGTAAATTTATAACTGGCGTACATGAGACATGTTTGTCATAATTATGTAAACTTATAACTGGCGTACGTGAGACATGTTTGTCATAATTATGTAAACTTATAACTGGCGTACGTGAGACATGTTTGTCGTAATTTTGTAAACTTATAACTGGCGTACGTGAGACATGTTTGTCGTTATTATGTAAACTTATAACTGGCGTACATGAGACATGTTTGTCATAATTATGTAAATTTATAACTGGCGTACATGAGACATGTTTGTCATAATTATGTAAAATTATAACTGGCGTACATGAGACATGTTTGTCATAATTATGTAAACTTATAACTGGCGTACATGAGACATGTTTATCATAATTATGTAAACTTATAACTGGCGTACGTGAGACATGTTTGTCGTAATTATGTAAACTTATAACTGGCGTACATGAGACATGTTTGTCATAATTATGTAAACTTATAATTTGCGTTTGTGATATGTAACTTGCAACAGACGAAGATGAGATGTTTGCGAGATGTTAATTTACAATATTAGATGTGCTGTGTTTTCATATAAACTTACAATAAAAGTACATGTGCCACCTGGGTTACATATCAACTTACAATAAAAGTACATGTGCCACCTGGGTTACATATCAACTTGTGCCGTGTGTTTGACATAACCTTACTATAGACGTACATGTGCCGTGTGTTTGATATAAACTCAGGGTTCGAATTTAAGCTCGCATACTCGCGAAAAGCGAGTGCAAATTGCAAACTGCGAGTAGAGATTTCAGACACCAGCATTTTTTTGCGAGTGAAAATTTTGGGCTGAATAATCCTCATTTCTAATGGTCGGTCTTTACAAATTCTTTCTTTGACAACTCGCGGTCATTTAAGCGCATTCTTGTCATTCGCCGAACGAATGATTCAACTTTTGTCATTAACGGAAGTTTACAATCGATACATGTCCCGTGCGCATGTCCTTTAGGAAGTACCTGCGCAAATAATGATGACGTTTACCGCATGCATGATGTTTTTCGGTAATCTATTTTTAGTTACTATTTATAGCGCAAATACGATAGGCTTGACTAGTCACGTGGTTGTATTGGGGTTTCCCAAGGTTAAATTTCACAGCTCGCTGCACCGGCAAAATAACAAATGGACAAATTTTTGAAAAGACCAAGCACGAGCAGTGCAGAAGCCGATGAGAAAAAGGCAAAAGTTGAGTTGAAAAAGGCCAAGGGTGTATCTGCCAGCCTAAAAACTGTAAAAAAATGGATGAAGGAGTTCAATATTGATCTCGAGTATGATGGTGAAGGTGACAATGTGACAAAAATCGTCTGCAAAACGTGCAAGTCATTTGCACCAACAAACATGTCCTCTAATGTAAGTCATTCATGAAAACTGATTTAGCTAGTAATTTTAACTTTGAACAGCTACTATAATAATAGGATCAGATGTTAGGTAAACTAAAATTTGTTGACTCTGAGTTGAGAGGACATACATAAGGTCGGTCAAAAGCTATGACATAGCTTATGTTTTCTAGATCTAATGTTGTTATGATATGACATTACCGACTATAAATAAACTTTGTATTGTATTGTATTGTCTTGTATCAGTTCAAAACAAAACCTCTTACAGTAGATTCTAGAATATTTTATTTTAATGACGCCTACATTGAAATGTAAAAAATGTCTGAAGTAGACTTTCTTTTCAGTTTGTTTCTGGTAACACTACTGTCAAGAGGGAGTCGGTTGCTTTCCATGTTAGATCTGCAATGCATGAAAGAGCCATACATTCAAAGATTGCTCAAGAGAAAAAGGCCAGAAGAGAGCCCTCTGATCTTGAAAAGGGTTTTCAAAAAATAAATATGGAAACCTCTGTGAAAATGGGAAAATTCTTTAGAACTTCATATTACATCGCCAACAAGGAGAGGCCATTTACAGATTTTCCAGACTTAGTCGACCTCCAGGACATTAACGGTCTGCCACTTGGTGACACTTATCGTACTGACAAAGCTGCAAGAAATTTCATGGAGCACATTGGTGGTGTCTATTTTGATGATGTCAAACGTCTTATTCATGATGCTGATTATTTTAGTATATTTTGTGATGGGTCAACTGATAGATCAGATACTGAAAAAGAGGTTATTTTTGTTAAATGTTTAGAAGATTATTATCCAAAAATGAAATATCTCAAACTTGTTGAACCTGAAAATACAAAGGCAGAAGGCATTTTAGCAGCTATTGACCAAGCATTTTTTGAGTTTGAGCTTAACCATTACAAGCAGAAAACTATAGGCTTTTGTTCAGATGGGGCATCAGTTATGATGGGGTCTAAAAAGGGTGTTATTCAGTTGCTGAAAACAAATGGCAATGCTGAATGGATTAAAGCAGTCTGGTGTTTGGCACACCGGCTAGAGCTTGCTGTAAAAGATGCCTTCAAGTCTACATACATGGATACTGTTATAGAAATGCTTGTTTCTATTTACTATTTTTATAAGGGATCAGCTAAAAGGTTTAAAGAAGCTGAAGACATAGCAGAGTTATTAGGGGAACATTTTATGAAACCTGAAAAGGCTAACGGTACTAGGTGGGTTGATCACAAGCTTAGAGCCACCAGTAAATTGATTCAGAACTGGCAAGTTATTATCACTCAGATGGAGAATTATGCTGAAGACAAATCAAACAGAGGGCATGATAGGGAAAAAAGTAAAGGGTTACTTAAAACGTCTAAAACAACATAAAATGGTGGTGTATATGGGTTTTGTTAAAGATGTTTTGAATGAGGTTGCCAAAATTAGTTTGCTTTTTCAGAGAGAAGACATCACAGTTTACAGTGCTGTGACTAAATTGCAGAGTGCTGAAACTTCCTTAAGGGCATTAATTGACAATGATGGTCCATCTGTCATTGAGATTAAAGAAAAGATAAGAGATGGACAGTTTAATGGTGTTAAGCTTCTGAATATGCACTCCGATGATACATTGGCCAATGACAGACGTAGAATTACACAGTCAGTACTAGACTGTTTGTCATCTAGATTAGAAAATTTGACAACTGATGAAATATTCCTGGCTTGTAATGCCTTTGACCATAAAAACTGGCCACTAGCTACTGAGAGAGATGCTCTTTTGCAGTATGGCATTGGTGATGTCAGGGTTATTTACAGGCATTATCAAACAGTTTTAACCAATGCTGATTGTAACTTGGTCAATGCACTTAGTCAATGGGCTGATCTGAAGTTTCATGTATCTGGCAATGCAAGATATACAAACAAACATCCACTTTTAGTTTGGCAGTTATGTAGTCAAATGGACCATGATAAAGGTGATTATAAAGACATACTAAAAATAATACATTTGACAAACGTCTTGCCATTGGCCAATGCCTCATGTGAGAGAGCATTTTCCACAATGAAGAGAATAAAGTCTGACTGGAGGTGTAGGCTAGGAGCTGAAGTCCTAGACATTTTGATGCGAATCAAAGTTGCTGATGTTGCCCTTAGAGAGTATGACCCAAAACCTGCTGTGACAAGATGGTGATTGTCGGGACAAAGACAGAAAAGACCAAATACTCTACCATATGGAGCAAGAAACTAAGATGCAGTTTCTATGCTATATCTTAGAATAGCCTGAGCAGGCCAGCATCCTTTCACAGCAAGGTTTGCGTCATGTATACATCCCAATGACCATATTTAAAATTTTATTCTAAGTTAACATGTATAATAAAGTTGGAAAAATGCAAATTGCAAGTTGTTTTCTCATTTAGCAAGTAAGAAAAAATACCACTTGCGAAAAAATGCAAGTAGAAAATCTGGTTAAATTCGAACCCTGAAACTTACACTAGACGTTCATGTACTGTGTGTTTGATATCACCTTATTATAGACATACATATACCGTATGATTCATATAAATTTACACTGGACGTACACGTACCGTGTGTTTGATATAAACTTACACTAGACGTACATGTGCCGTGTGTTTGATATAAACTTACACTAGACGTACATGTGCCGTGTGTTTGATATAAACTTACACCAGATGTACATGTGCCGTGTGTTTGACATAACCTTACTATAGACGTACATGTGCCGTGTGTTTGATATAAACTTACACTAGACGTTCATGTACTGTGTGTTTGATATAACCTTATTATAGACTTACATATACCGTATGATTCATATAAATTTACACTGGACGTACACGTACCGTGTGTTTGATATAAACTTACACTAGACGTACATGTGCCGTGTGTTTGATATAAACGTACACTTGACGTACATGTGCCGTGTGTTTGATATAAACTTACACTAGACGTACATGTGCCGTGTGTTTGATATATTAAACTTACACAAGACGTACATGTGCCATGTGTTTGATATAAACTTACACAAGACGTACATGTGCCATGTGTTTGATATAAACTTACACAAGACGTACATGTGCCGTGTGTTTGATATAAACTTACACAAGACGTACATGTGCCGTGTGTTTGATATAAACTTACACAAGACGTACATATACTGTATGTTTGATATAACCTTACTATAGACGTACATGTGCCGTGTGTTAGATATAAACTTACACTAGACGTACATGTGCCGTGTGTTTGATATAAACTTACACAAGACGTACATGTACTGTGTGTTTGATATAAACTTACACAAGACGTACATGTGCCGTGTGTTTGATATAAACTTACACAAGACGTACATGTGCCGTGTGTTTGATATAAACTTACACTAGACGTACATGTGTCGTGTGTTTGATATAAACGTATATAGACGTACATGGAACATGTTTGCCATATGTAAACTGACAACAGAAATACATTTATATGTTTATTATATGTTAACTGACAACAGAAGTACATGGAACATGTTTGCCATATGTAAACTGACACCAGAAGTACATGGAACATGTTTGCCATATGTAAACTGACAACAGAAGTACATTGATATGTTTATTATATGTTAACTGACAACAGAAGTACATGGAACATGTTTGCCATATGTAAACTGACAATAGAAGTACATGGAACATGTTTGTCATATGAAAACTGACACCAGAAGAACATGGAACATGTTTGCCATATGTAAACTGACAACAGAAGTACATTGATATGTTTATTATATGTTAACTGACAACAGAAGTACATAGAACATGTTTGCCATATGTAAACTGACAACAGAAGTAGATGAAACATGTTTGCCATATGTAAACTGACAACAGAAGTACATTGATATGTTTATTATATGTTAACTGACAACAGAAGTACATGGGACATGTTTGTCATATGTAAACTGACACCAGAAGTACATGGAAAATGTTTGTAATATATAAACTGACAACAGAAGTACATGGAACATGTTTGTTATATCAAAAGTGACAGTAGATGTGCAGGATACATTTTTGCCAAATGTAAACTTATAACTGACGTTCATGCAATATGTTTTTGAGGACTTGAATGCGACATATTCGTCACAGTGACGTATACGCGACATAGTTGTCATATGTAAGCTTATAATTGAGTACATGCGACATGCTATATGTAATTGAGTACATGCGACATAGTTGTCATATGTAAACTTATAATTGAGTACATGCGACGTGTTGTAATATGTAATCGAGTACATGCGACATAGTTGTCATATGTAAACTTATAACTGAGTACATGCGACATATTGTCATATCTAATTGTGTACATGCGATATGTTTTTTCCTAATATGTAAACTTACAATTGAGTACATGCGGCATGGTTTCATGTGTAATTGAGTACATGTGAAACGATTGTCATAATTATGAAAATTTATAATTTGTGAACATGCGACATATGTGTCATATTTAAACTTATAATTGACATACATACGATATGGTTATCATAATTATATACATTTATAATTGACATGCATGCGACATGTTTGTTATATGTAAACTTATTATTGACGTAAAGCGACATGTGTCTCTTAATTATGTAAACTTATAACTGGCGTACAGGAGATATGTTTGTCATAATTATGTTAACGTATAACTGGCGTACATGAGACATGATTATCATAATTATGTAAACTTATAACTGGCGTTCATGAGACATGTTTGTCATAATTATGTAAACTTATAACTGGCGTACATGAGACATGTTTGTCATAATTATGTAAACTTATAACTGGCGTACGTGAGACATGTTTGTCGTAATTATGTAAACTTATAACTGGCGTACATGAGACATGTTTGTCATAATTATGTAAACTTATAATTTGCGTTTGTGATATGTAACTTGCAACAGACGAAGATGAGATGTTTGCGAGATGTTAATTTACAATATTAGATGTGTTGTGTTTTCATATAAACTTACCATAAAAGTACATGTGCCACCTGGGTTACATATCAACTTACAATAAAAGTACATGTGCCACCTGTTACATATAAACTTACAATAAAGAACATGTGCCACCTGGGTTACATATAAACTTACAATAAAAGTACATGTGCCACCTGGGTTACATATAAACTTACAACAGACGTACATGTGACGTATATTTGACATAACCTTACCATAGACGTACATGTGCCGTGTGTTTGATATAAACTTACACCAGATGTACATGTGCCGTGTGTTCGACATAACCTTACTATAGACGTACATGTGCCGTGTGTTTGATATAAACTTACACAAGACGTACATGTACCGTGTGTTTGATATAACCTTACACCAGACGTACATGTGCCGCGTGTTTGATATATTAAACTTACACAAGACGTACATGTGCCGTGTGTTTGATATAAACTTACACAAGACGTACATGTGCCGTGTGTTTGATATAAACTTACACAAGACGTACATGTACCGTGTGTTTGATATAACCTTACACCAGACGTACATGTGCCGTGTGTTTGACATAACCTTACACTAGACGTACATGTGCCGTGTGTTTGATATAAACGTACACTTGACGTACATGTGCCGTGTGTTTGATATAAACTTACACTAGACGTACATGTGCCGTGTGTTTGATATAAACTTACACAAGACGTACATGTGCCGTGTTTTATATAAACTTACACAAGACGTACATGTGCCGTGTGTTTGATATAAACTTACACTAGACGTACATGTGCCGTGTGTTTGATATCAACGTATATAGACGTACATGGAACATGTTTGCCATATGTAAACTGACAACAGAAATACATTTACATGTTTATTATATGTTAACTGACAACAGAAGTACATGGAACATGTTTGCCATATGTAAACTGACACCAGAAGTACATGGAACATTTTTGCCATATGTAAACTGACAACAGAAGTACATTGATATGTTTATTATATGTTAACTGACAACAGAAGTACATGGAACATGTTTGCCATGTGTTAACTGACAATAGAAGTACATGGGACATGTTTGTCATATGAAAACTGACACCAGAAGAACATGGAACATGTTTGCCATATGTAAACTGACAACAGAAGTACATTGATATGTTTATTATATGTTAACTGACAACAGAAGTACATGGAACATGTTTGCCATATGTAAACTGACAACAGAAGTAGATGAAACAGGTTTGCCATATGTAAACTGACAACAGATGTACATTGATATATGTTTATTATATGTTAACTGACAACAGAAGTACATGGGACATGTTTGTCATATGTAAACTGACACCAGAAGTACATGGAAAATGTTTGCCATATGTAAACTGACAACAGAAGTACATTGATATGTTTTTTATATGTTAACTGACAACAGAAGTACATGGAACATGTTTGTAAACTGACAACAGAAGTACATTGGACATGTTTGTCATATCGGCAACATTAAACTAGCCTAATGTTTTTCATCACCTGAAGAAAACTCAAAATTCGGCGTTTAATCCTTATATTTACATTATATTCTTCAGCTATTTTAGATAAAACTATTACGTTATTTTTGACATTTTGATATTTAAAAAGCAAATTATACGAATTAAACCGCAAAGCCAATGTCATGACTGTAACGGCGATGTTGCCGTCAACATACTGAATAAGTGCACGCATTTGTAGGACAACTAACGGCAAACGTCACGTGGAATTAACGGCAACATGACGTCACACCAGCAAACATAATCGTGCAACCAATGAAATGCAAATTTGTCCTTTTTAGCTCCGCACAGCTGCAAGTGTTTTTCATTGGGAAATGAAATGCAGTAAATCAATATTGTTCATTTAGGCCGATTGCAGTGGGAATGTAAATATAAATTTACAATATACTTACAAGTGAAATGTTATTCAAGTGTTAACTTCCAATAGACCAATAGACGTACATGTGACATGTTTGCTAGAGGTAAACAAAAAAATATAAAGAAAACATATATCTGACCTGTATGGAAGACGTTAAGGAGGAATATACCTTTTAAATTGTTTTCGAAATCAGTAGTATATTTGGTATATAATGAAACTAGAAGTAATTTTCAATGTGAATATGTATTTTTTTCTAAGGTTTATATAATATATATTTATATGTGACCTCGTAAACATGGCCAAGTTCGACCTTTTTTGACAGCTCAATTTATAGCAGCAAAATCGCGTATTTTTCGACCTCAGTTGAGTTATACCTAATGTACAGAATAGAACATATATCACTTAACAAATGCAAATATTACGACGATGTTGTTGTTGTATGGTGTTTAGCGTCGCTTTCAACAATTTTTCAGTCATATCGCGACGGTGTCTGCTTGAGACAGTAGTCTAAGCGCTGTCACACTGGAGTATCATGCCGCAGACACATGATATGATACCCCACCCAGTCACATTATACTGACCCAAGGCCGACCAGACCTAGAACTCTCCTCTAAATGCTGAGCGTCAAGCGAGGAAGCTTCTAGTACCATTTTTAAAGTCTTTGGTATGACCCGGCCGGGGATTGAACCCACGACCTTCCGCATGCGAGGCGGACGCTCTACCACTAGACCACGCCGCGGTCTACATTACGACGAACGCCACATTCTGAAAATACTATCGAAAAAATTGAAACTATTTTCTCTCTCGATTTTTTCGAAAAAAACGGCTTCAAATCAAAATTACCAAAAACAAACCGAACGAATTTTCCATCATTTTTATATGATTTTATACTATATATTGTACAATTATTGTGAGATTTTTTAGAAACATTGACAAACTAGATTTTTATAATATTCAATTATTTAACCTTACCCTACGTCAAAAACACGCTTAAAGCTAAATGTCAACGTTGGTATAGCGCATTAAATGTTGGGTTTATGATCATTAAATAAAATTGGATATATGCAATAAATAACTTAATAAATGTGTTGAAAATGACGTTAAGCCTCATTCTACAAAAACTAGTATTTTTTGTACATGAGTTATAACTACTATTGCACTACTGTTTAGTTGCATATTATTTTGAGCCAGTCGACAAATGTTCCGCATAGAGGTCCCTTACTAGATCGTGATCTACACCATCGTAATAAAAATGATGTCTCACACCACTATTACATTTCCCATAGGGCTCCATTGTAACATTTATGTCCAAAACAGAGTGAAAAATTAAATTCTGCAGCATGTGTCTGGGCTCAAATTCTTCACTGGTTCAAGATATGCAATTATAAAGAACAAAAAGTATACCTTGACCAGGTTTTTTTTTTTTTGAATTCAATGCTTTTGTGAGACCTATCAATTTCCAGAGTAATGATATGTCAACTATTCACCCTAGATGCGGTTCGAACCAACAATTCTGAAATGACACAGAATTGTCCAGAAAGCTGGTATCAGCATCAAATTTTCAGTGGTGATTTCTAAAAAACTGACCATTTAACTCATGCTAGCAAAAAAACAAAACATTGCAGTACAAAGCCCTGAAAAAAGAAGAAAAAGAGAACTAAAGTTTTATTTCTGCCTCCTTCATCTGTAAAAAAGCAAAATATCATCATCATCACTGTCATCATCATCACTGTCATCATCATTGTTTTCATCACCATCATGATTATCGTCATTTGCTTAAGACGTTCTTAACATCCCTTATTTTGTTTTTTTTATTCTACACGTACATAAAAGTCGGTCTAGATCCAATACTACGTCTTTTTCCTTCAACCAACATTTTAATTTGATCATATTTCTATTCTCTATGAAATATCACTAGTATTATGTAAAAATCAGTTTTCATTAAATGTGTAAATAGACATTGGTTATTTGCACGCCTGGGGCTTTTTGTCCGCTTTGCGCTTTTTGTTCGCAACGCTTTTTATCCACAGGAAAAATAGAATTACGTCGACTTTTGTCTCGATGCGGACAGAATTCTTCATTGTCCTAAATTTTCTGCAGACAGAAGGTGCCATGTTGAAAAAAATCTGCATATTTCTATTTTTTCTGCGGACAAAATGCGTCAAACGAACAAAAAGCGCCTGCACACACGGCCGGTTTGTGATCCCCCCCCCCCCATATTGATGGAAGTAATCGACCACTAACTGCTTATCTTCGTACACTTTAATGTAAATCTAAGATATAAGTTAAAGTACAACATTTTATTATTTTAAAGGGACACATCGCTATTTTAACACATTTTTCATTTAAAGCAATTTCTAAAATTACTTAGGCCTAAATAATATACCCTTTCTGGTTAGCCCATAAAAATAATGTATACCACGTATGCTTGTCTTTTCTTTTCTTTCTCCCAATGTACTAGTAATGTTCAGAATAAGCCGATCAGTATGTTAACCTAGTTATATTATTTAGATAGGTAAATTTAATACGCGCTGTACTGTTCTGCATAACAAAATAACCATTTGTTCAGGGTAGTATTTTCTGTCTCGCTGGGCGGTAATGTTTGATATCGTGCAGCAAACACGTAAGAATATTCAAAATCCACATTTTGTTAGGTAAAATGCAGTGACTGTGTAACAGATATGATTTAACCCTTTACTTCATACAGACGCCTTTGGACACCTAGTATAGAAGGCTTTTGAATTATTGGGTGAATTATGTTTATATTAACTGACAGAGTGAAAAACAGTGCAGGAAGTGTTCATATTGCTTGTTACGAGCAATCTGAACTCTTGCTGCACTGTTTTCAAAGGCCTTCTATGATTGGTGCAGGAAAACGCGTATCTATGGAGTAAAGGGTTAAATGAAATAAAATAAAATCTTATATTTTTGACCCTATCAAATATGAAATTAAATAGCTCAGTATAACAAAAACAAATCCAAAGAAATCTCCGTGATGAACTATATACATGTACTACAATGCGTCTATTGTATTTCGTCTCTCACTACTGATTCCAAGCGAAAAGTTAACCGTTTCTTGCGGAAATGATTGTGCTCGAGTATTGGTTAACCTTCTAAGATCGCAGGAAAGACTGGTTTGATTAACTGATCGTCTATTAGCCCTCGATGGTACAAAGAGCACAATACGTTCTAAGAAGAGTAGTAGCGCAGTTGAACGAGTGTTGACCGCTTACTCCAAAGGTCGCGGGTTTGATCGTCTTAATGACCATACAGATTACCAACCCTCGTCTATTCATTCATCATCAAAAGAGTCAATGAGCCTTACAGCATTACTAATTATGTGTCTATGAATTTTATATGTATCATTTTAATTCAACGGCTATTTCGAAAAAAAATAATTTCCATCATAATTCCTGTTGCTCTAATTACTGACAACCGTGATGTCCACATTTCACTAGCAATCGTGGAGCTAGTCAGAAGTGAGAATATTGTTTTGGAATCCAGTCAAATAATTGAATATCATAAAAAATCTAGTTTGTCAATTTTTCTTAAAATCTCACAATAATTGTACAATATATAGTATAAAATCATATAAACATGAGGCAAATTCGCTCGGTTTGTTTTTGGTAATTTTGATTTGAAGTCGCTATTTCGAAAAAAATCGAGAAAAAAATAGTTTCAATTTTTGCTAGTATTTTCAAAATGGGTGTTTGTCGTTATTTTTGCATTTGCAAATCCATACACCCGTCAGTTGTGTACGTGTTGATATATGTTTCTATTCTGTACATTAGGAATAACTCAACTGAGGTCGGAAAATACGCGATTTTACTGCTATACATTGGGACGTCAAAAAGGCTGAACATGGCCATGTTTACGACGTCACATATAAATATATATTATATTGACCGCTGCAAAAAAAATACATATTAACATTGTAAATTACTTCTTGTTTCATAATATACTAAATATACCACTGATTTCGGAAAGAATACAACCTTTATTAACCGTCGAAAAACTTACTGAAAACGCGTAGAATTACGCAATATGTTGACGTCTTTTTTGACGTAGGGTGGGGTTAAATAATTAACATTTAAAAAAAAATCTAGTTTGTCAATTGTTCTAAAAATCTGACAATCACTGTGAAGTATATTTTTTGAAATTACATAAAAATTATGTAAAAATCGCTCGGTTAATTTTTCAGAAAATATTATTTGAAGCCTTTTTTCGGAAAAAAATCAAGAAAAAATAGTTTCCGTTTTTCAATAGTATTTTCAGAATGTGGCGTTCGTCGTAATTATTGCATATGTTAATTCGTATATTCCGTTGAATGTGTACGTGGTGATGTGTTTCGATTCTGTACATTTGGTAAAACTTTACTAAGATCGAAAAATACGCGATTTTGCTGCTATAAATCGGGACGTCAAATAGACCAAACATTGGTCATGTTTACGACGACATAATGTAAAGAAGTGTTATATTTACCGCAGAAAAAAAGCATATTCAAATTGGAAATTTAGTTTTATTACATACCAACTATTCCACTGATTTCGAAAATAATTTAAAAGGTATATTCCTCCTTAACTGAAAATAAATGTACATGTGACACTTAGATATACACTTACGTTTGAACCATCGTCCATACAACAATGCTGTTGATCTATTCGACCTGGTTGAAACGTCATTGTCCTAAGTCCCTCTCTACAATTACAAGATAAAACGGAAATGGTTAGTACTTAGTCTTTCCACAACCAGTGAAGCTATAGAGACATATTTAATCATTTTGTCGAATGGTTTGCAGTTATTTTTAACACTTAATATATTATGCATGCGGACTATTTTATTGTAAAAGTATTCATTTAACAGTACGTACGCACAGGCGGATCTAAGGGTTTCAGTCAGGGAGTTCAATAAAAAAAATTCTCAAATAGAACGCCACATTAAACTTCCGAATGGCACAACTGTTGATATTAACAAACTGTTGAATTAATATGACAGTGCTTGTATTGTTGTTAAAACCACCCCTGTAACCCCTCCCCCCCCCCACCCACCCACCCAGCCACACACACCCACCCTATTCACTGCTTTTTAAGCAAGAGGTTCACGTTGGCCCTAAACCAATCAATAGAGAGAATAGACAATGCCAAAGGCGGTAATGTTTGAGACATACCTCAGACATTCAGATTTTTTTGTCAGTTGATACATATAACTAGTATTTAAGTTAAGTAAAGATTAGAAAAAAAATGCTGGCGTACAATGTCAAATAACGCATAACGCAAGACCACAGAATTTAAAATGCAATGCATGATCAAATAATACAATTTTTGACACGAGGGCCATAATTTCGACATCTGATTTGGCTAGTTCAAGTATAAAAGTTGACGAAAGATGGAAGAAACGCTACATACAAACGTAAATACCTGTTGATAAACTGCTCAAAGATGAGAAAGAGTAAGAGCTGTGTAAAGATATTCGGACTATATATTATTCTAAAAAAGGGAAGTTAATACAGATGCATTACTGCCTGTGTAAAACAAGATTGGCATATTATCTCAATGGCGTTCAACAATTAAGGAACCTTGTAATCAGAGTTATTACCTATATTGTTTATTTTAATGCCTAACGATTGTGAATCAATATGCATAGTTAATGTACATGCATGCGTCATTGTAGTAAAATGGACAACCGAACTGGTAAGGGCACACACCGCAGAACTGACGCCTCTCTGCATTGTTTAACACTACCCACCGTACAACGTCAATATTACAAGTGCAGTTCCCTCGTTCGTCTTCTCTTAAATTCATATGACAATCCATCCAGTAGTTCAGTCACGGAATCCCCAACCCACAATCTAGAGGTACGTAACCAGACGCACAAGTATCAAAATTAGCGGAATGTAAATCAATGTTTGCTTATTATTAAATACGAACAGACTACGGATAGTATAGTCCTACTTTAGACATTAATCGCACATTTCCCCTGATCTAAAGGCAAACCCTTTTCATAATGAAAATAGTATAAAACCTTATCAGAAAGAGCTCACACGATCCCCGAAATGTTATCAATTATTAACAGATTTAAACTCAATGCATGGCATCCATGACAAATCTCAGTGTCACTGTAAACTGATCATTTTAAATTTTAATTATTCGACTTACTTGTTAGACTGGATGTCTTAATTATTAATCAAATACAAAGTCAATTGTCCTTATTTATCACTCGTTGTTGACTGAATTTACTCGATTACATCAAATCCCCACCAGTCCCCAACCACTACTACCAATGGTCCGATCCTTGCATTACAACCCCAAACAAGTACACTTATATTGATAGATATATCCCAGTGCAAGGTTAGGGTTAAACACCAACACCAGGAAGTGGGAACCTGGGGGTATTTAATCATCTTATCAGCTACTATAAAGGTCAAAATTCAGTTCATTGTAAACGTTTAAAAATGCATTAATAATTACTTCCTATTTCACGTGAGTGGTGCATGATTTACTCGACACAAACATAATATATTAGAAATCCGTTGGCTCGAACACGGATGGCTTGAGCATCTATTATAGCTCGAACCACTGATCTGGTACCGATCAAATTCCCATTTTGATGTGTGTATATACGTGTAATGTCGTTGACAAAAATTTCCACAGACCAATTGATTCTATAGGAAAAATGAAATAAAAACATGTACATGTAGTTGAAGTTCAGAAGTAGACGATCGTGAGACAATGTAAACACACAAACCTGCACGTTAAAATCGTTTAAAACGTTCCAAATTCGGATTATGCATCAATGAGCGTGGATTTATATGACCTTCGTAAATATTGACACATTTTTTAAAAACAAGCTATGACGTCAGCGTCTACACTGTGTGGGTCAATCGTGAAACATCGGGTATTTCCGTAGCATATAGGCCGAGGTAATCAGATTGTGTGTGGGTATTTCCTGGAATTATTTTTTTTATTTGTCTAAATCGAGAGATAAAAGACGGGTGTTTAATTTTTTCACCGCAAAATATTTCGTCATTTTACAATATACAAAGTTCATCTGATAATGGAAACAATAGGCCGTTACGATATTATTGTATAATTTGATGTCAACCAGGACAGAGTTGATGTATTCTTACGCGTTTACTTTGCAGCGTATAGTTTGTTTGTTTTTTCATTCACTTGAGGAGTCTCAAATTAAATTTAATTATCAGGATTGAAATCATAAGGATGTTATTCATTTTTTCCAGTTTTTTATGCATATGTAAAGAATGTCGAATCACACACAAATCTCAGCCTCTGACATAAAAATGAATTTAATCCTAAATTGTATAGGGCCCAATTGTAAAATGTCCAGTGGTTAACGCCTTGGATTGCAAACCCATGGCAGGGGTCGCAGGTTCGATCCCTTGTTCTTCCAACTAAAATACTAATCAGTCTTTCGGATGAGACTTTAACAGAAATTGAGGTCACATGTATCGGTCATGTAAAAGAACCAGGGACACTACATAAGGGTCTTCTGTATTCATGCACGTTCCTCCAAAAATCTAAAATAACTAATACTCTTCTGGAGGTGCCGCCCATATGGGAAACCGGTGGCGACGATAAATAAAATTATCATTATCATCACCAAGTGTATAACAATTATGAAGTTAAATTCTCACAACACATAGTTTACGGTCTACTGCGTATACATGTTATAGTCTACTGCCAATTCAGGGGCGGGGATACTCCTTTGAATATAACTGGAACAAATCCCTTAGCGCATCTATAGATGTATGCGTGGACTTTTTTTTAAATTTCAATGCATTTTTGGTTTTTCATATCCCCCCCCCCCCCCCCTCCCCCCCGGTTTTTGGATGTGGAGTGGGGAGCACTTCGAGTGCACCCTGACATATTGCACTGTTGACTGTAGGTATATCTATATATCATATAACACATATTTCAAAAATTAAAAAGAAATGTATATTATCTTCATAATCCAAACAAAAGCCAATTGCTATCTAATAAATGAATCTTAATACATTCTGTCAAATAAGAGTAGTGTGTAGCTTGTCCTCGTCGGTTTTAAATGTGTTAACTATCGAACTACCATTTACATTTGACCCAATTTCTTGTCGATTTCACGCTAAACGCGTGTGTCGCCATTTTGTAAAACTACTAGCATGTAAACGTGTTGTGTTGTAAAATTAACTATATAATTATTAGATTCGATATGGATACTTACCAACAAATCTGTCTCCGACACCTGGTCACTTCGTTTTCACTACTATTTAGTTTCTAGATTATCTTTAGTTTTAAAATGCGAGTTGTGTTTTTATCAAACTATTTGTTCTATCTTGCCTTTGTTGCAAATAAAAAGTACGGTTAAACCAGATGTCTATTTATAGAATCGTCAAAGGGGCAAAGTTGAAAATAATGTTTATCGGATATATCAGCATGTAAACCTACAGTTTTATCAGCGGTATAAACTTATACATTCAAAAGTTATGCACCTCCGTCCCAAGTCAAGTGTGTGTTGCGTTTAATAATGTATACAGTACTTAGGACAGATATCCACATTTATCCAGGTTGGGCTTGGGTTAGAGTAAGGGTAAATTCGTTTCGGTTAGTTGCCGTGGTATCATACCATATTGCCCAAGTACGTCTTACTCAGTGATAAGATTTTTGTTTTTATTCTTTGCGGGTGGCTATCCCATCTCCTGAACTGACGATAAATTTTTGGTAAAACGTTACGCGGATATGGTACAATCTTAAACGGCTGGCGGTTAATGGTGAAACGTTACGAGAATATGGTACAATCTCAAACGGCTGGCGGTTAAACTTTATTATTACTTTTTCAATTTATTTGGAGAGTAAGCAATAAATAGTATTTGATGATTGTTTCACATGCATATAGAACTGCTAGTCCAAGAGTAAACAAATGTCCAAAAATCTCACGAAGCACCCCATTGGACAGAAAAGGTTTGTCACTTGGAAACGTTTGGTAGATACATATAGATCATTTTCTGACCTTCAGTTCTAAAGAATTGTGGTATCACTTACAAGATATTTTGGGTTAAAAATATGAAAAAATCGAAAAAAATCGCCATTTTCTGGAATAATTAAAAATAATACATTTGTATGTATACTGGGCTTATAAAAGCTCTGCAATACGTTGATATATATACATATATGCTATACAAGTCAATGTCTACTGACACTGTGTGACATTTTTTGGTTAAAAATAGGAAAATTCGAAATAAATCACCATTTTCTAGAATAATCAAATTGAGATATTTTTATATATGCTGGGTCTATTGAAGCTCTGCAATACATAAATTAATATATACACATATATGCTATACAAGTCAATGTCTACAGAGTCATTGGCACTGTTTGACATTTTTGGGTTAAAAATAGGAAAATCAGAAAAAAAATCACCATTTTCTGGACTAATTAAAATTGAGATATTTTTATGTATGCTGGTTCATTGAAGCTCTACAATACATGAATTAATATATACACATATATGTTATACAAGTACAATGTCTACTGAGTCAGTGACACTATGTGACATTTTTGCGTTAAAAATAGGAAAATTCGAAAAAAAAACGCCATTTTCTGGAATAATTAAAATTGAGATATTTTTATGTATGCTGTGTTTATTGAAGCTCTACAATACATGAATTAATATATACACATATATGTTATACAAGACAATGTCTACTGAGTCAGTGACACTGTGTGACATTTTTGCGTTAAAAATAGGAAAATTCGAGAAAAAAAACGCCATTTTCTGGAATAATTAAAATTGAGATATTTTTATGTATGCTGTGTTTATTGAAGCTCTACAATACATAAATTAATATATACACATATATGTTATACAAGACAATGTCTACTGAGTCATTGACATCGTGTGACATTTTTGCGTTAAAACTAGGAAAATTCGAAAAAAATCGCTTACGTTTTTTTAATAATTAAAATTGAGATATGTTTATGTATGCTGGGTTTATTGAAGCTCATGCAATACATTGATATACATATATGCTATACAAGTCATTTTCTACTGAGTCATTGTCACTGTGTGACATTTTTGGGTTAAAAATGGGAAAAAACTTTAAAAAAATCGGCATTTTCTGAAATAATAAGAATTGAGATATTTTATGTATACTGGGAAGCTCTGCAATACATTGATATAAATACATATATGCTATACAAGTCAATTTCTACAGAGTCATTGACACTGTGTGACATTTTTGGGTTAAAAGTAGAAAAATCCGAAAAATATCACCATTTTCTGGACTAATTAAAATTGAGATATTTTCATGCATGCTGGGTTCAATGAAGCTCTGCAATACATTAATTAATATATACACATATATGTTATACAAGTCAATGTCTACTGAGTCATTGACACTGTGTGACATTTTTGGGTTAAAAATAGGAAAATTCGAAAAAAAATCGCCATTTTCTGGAATAATTAAAATTGAGATATTTTTATGTATGCTGTGTTTATTGAAGCTCTACAATACATTAATTAATATATACACACATATGTTATACAAGACAATGCCTACTGAGTCATTGACATCGTGTGACATTTTTGGGTTAAAACTAGGAAAATTCGAAAACAATCGCCATCGTTATTTTTAATAATTAAAATTGAGATATGTTTATGTATGCTGGGTTTATTGAAGCTCTGCAATACATTGATATACATATATGCTATACAAGTCATTTTCTACTGAGTCGTTGTCACTGTGTGACATTTTTTGGTTAAAAATGGGAAAAATCTTTAAAAAATCGGCATTTTCTGAAATAATAAGAATTGAGATATTTTTATGTATACTGGGAAGCTCTGCAATACATTGATATAAATACATATATGCATGACAAGTTGATTTCTACCGAGTTATTGCCACTGTGTGACACATTTGGGTTAAAAATAGGAATAAATTGCCATTTTCTGGAATAACTGAAAATAAGATATTTGTATGCTGGGTTTACTGAAGCTGCGGCATATGTGATATATATACGAATATGCTTTACAAGTCAATTTCTCTAAAGTCATTATCACTGTATGAAACTTTAAGTTATAGATGTAGGTGTAAAATGAGATAGATCTTGAAGAGTACGTTAAAGAAACCACACTGTTTGCCGATTAAATCACCCGTTAAATCCAGTTTCGAAGGACTTTGCTCTTTCAGTCAGTAAATTCAGATCCTAAGAAAAGTGTCGAAATCATTGGACAAACCAAACGATCAGGGAGCTTAAGGAAGATGGTTTTTGACCAGCCACGAAAGAGCATATAAATCTTCAGCCACAAAATGTTGGAAGGTGACACGTTAAGTCACAAAAATAATCTGGAAAGAGATGACAGAAACATGACGAAGAATATATTCGATAGTTAATATCAGGACTGATGACAAATCCATTTCTTCTCAGACGGCCAAACAGGCGGAGATGATACATATAAGTCAATAAAGCTACAGGAGTCGTTGTGCCGTCAGATATGTTTAAACATCTTGTGGCCGTGATACAGTTGGAAGATACAACATGGAAATGTTTATAAATGAAAGACTGAACACATATACAAAAAGGTTTTCAGGAGTCACTGCCACGTGTGAAATTGAAAACAGTTTTCATTCTATCAGAACTGTAAGTAGTCTGTCAAATCTAAAGATGAACAGATTACAACCATAAGTGTCGATAGAGAACCGGTTGGTATATTGATTATTGCATCCATGTTCAGAGAAGTATATCTTAAGACGTTCTGACCTATGAATTATCACCTGTTCCATTCTCTCTTGCACACACAGATGGAACTTTGAGAAAGCCGGTTTTAAGTTTATTACTTACGGAGCTATGGACAGAAGCAAATGTATATGTAAGATTTCCAACATCTGATGTACAGTTAAGTAATACATTATAGATGAAATGGCAACCATTCAACTAGTAAAAGATGGAGGTGCAGTCACAACTGGAACCTTTGGATTCTCAAGACAGTCGGTGAAAAGTGGACTTGAAAACTGCCTGCTGAGAAAGCATTTTTCTTCAGGTGGTGGGTATTAAGAGTGTTTTGGGCACATCGACTATCCTGTCAACAAAATGTAGAATTCTCAAGTCCGATACTGAGGAAGCAGTCGTACGTATGATGCTGAAGTTGAGCCCCATTCCTACTCATGATTTCGTAAAAGGCTTTGGCCAATCCATCTGCTCTGGCTTACCTGCATTTCAATGTATTACTGGCTTCTTTAGTTCTTTAGTTGAAATAGGCAAGATACTAACTCTTAATCTTTTAAAGTTCTCTGACGTCCACCAAGAAGAATTGTCGCAGTTAGATTAATCTGAACATTTGTCTGAAGGGTGCTTCAGATCATGTAAGAAGTGCGTCTGTACCTTGTATATGCCCAATAACCTTGAACGTGCTGCTGATGACGCCAGATACCGGTGGTTCTGTCAAAAGAGACTGCGGAACAAAATATGTTACCATTGTCAAAAAGCTTAAAGCATCACTTAGTTAACTTCCAATCACTGTTTTTACTAGAAATGCAAAACTGCTATCTCTAGTCGGAAGAGGTTTGTATCTAAAGCTAGTACTTTGAAAATTGTTCTGGTGCTCAAGGTACCTGCTCTTAGTGTATTGGTGGAGTTAACATCATGTTAATGTAATATATCAGCACTTTAAAGGGTTGATTTGTACCAATGTAAAGCAAATAATCTAGTTTGTACTCAGGCTTGTATATGTGTGGCACGTGAAAAATGTTTAAATGGCATTCCTCATGTAGGTGAATCAGACACTGGGTTAGATGATGCTTACATGCTTCTGCTAGATTATCATACTGTATTGTATTAATAAACACCTTTATATTGTTTTTACATATACTTTCTAATTATCTACTTTTATTATATTGGCTATTATTTTTGATAAAAAACCTAAGCATAGTCTGAAAATAGGAGACTCTGTTATATCAAATCTGATCTGTTCATGAGGGGTAAAGAATATACAACAACCCTCATGCCCTATGCATAGGCCTAAGTATTGTATTTTATGTAACAGTGATTAAGAAAGAGTAAAAATAGTAACAACACTGAGTCTAGTGAGATGGATACATTTATAGATCCATATCGACTAAAAATTCAGAATTTTGTAATGGTCCGAATTTGCCCCCGCCCATTCCATGAAATATAAAATTCTAGATTCGCCACTTATAGAGATAGTATATTCATTTTTGTTTTTAATCAATATGAAAAAGTACGGATTTGCCTACGTATGATTTAACAAACTGATGTAAGATAAAGACATTAATGGATCCATATCGACTAAAAATCAGATTTTGTAATAAGTAAACAAAATATGGTCCGAAAATGAGAAATTGCCCCGTCACATTCCATGAAATCCGCCACTTATAGAGTTATGATGTACAAGTACATTTTATTTGTTATCAATCTGAAAATGTGCAAATCGCAAAATAATCAGGAGTATAAGTGTAATTTTAGGCTTTATTCCATTATTCCCAAAACCACCAGTTTCGTTATATATTTCGATATATTTAAGCCCAATACTTAAAAGTTATACCAAAATTCTTTAGTACTTAAGGTCTTGCAACATCCTTTGGGCATCTAACTAACAGGTTATGAAGTCAAACCTTTTCTGTACAGACGGTGTTACGTGCATCTATTTCTAGGCTTCATATAAAAATGCGCTCTTCGACTATGCATATTACAAGTAGATTTCATTTTACTGATAACCAATTATTGTTAGACTTACCATTGCGGGACGTTTATTAGGACTATATATCTATCCTAGTATGGTAGGTAACTTTTGATATAAGCAAGGACTAGTATATAATTTTTTGATATTAGTATATATGCTAATGCTGTGTAAACGTGACGCGGACAGGTCAACATATTATATAGCAGATACTATTTTGGAAAGAAAAACTGAATACAAATATCCGGGTACTTATATTTAAAGAACGGGGCCATTCATTAAAACAAAGAAATGTCTTGCAGATCGAGCTAAAGCAATGTTAAGTTTATTGAAACAGCATCAATTACATATGATATACAAATTGATTTCTTTGAGGGAAAAAAATCCAGTGAAATAAATGTAAACGGTTATTCTTACTAATATTAATTACTCTCCGGATTCATCCATCTGAGCCCAATACCCTCTTTGTTGTCAGATAGTTCATCTGTATCTAATATATCTTCAAAACATTATGTTGACATGTAAAACATTTACATATCAATAGTCCATCTTAGGTCTATTGATTGATTGAATATTTAGCGTCATTTTATGCCATCGAGGGCTAACAGACGATCAGTTAACCTAACCACTGTTTCCTGGGATCCTGAAAGGTTAACCAGCACTCGAGCACACCCCATTTCCGCACATACCACCTGGTGTTCTATGCTTTGCGCCAAAACTGTTCATATAAGTTTAGAGAAGGTATTTGGCATTAACCAAGCAGTCGAATTTCGAATCGTTACCTTCATTCAAAGCATAAAATCATAAAACTACGTTTATTGAGTACAACGTATATGTCTCGTCTCTGCTACTACTGCAATTGACATTAATTTACTTATTTAACATCGACTGTGACAAAAATTCTTAAATTTTCACTGAATGATCTACTTATGTTTGCCTTTATGAGGATTTGAACCAGGTCGTTAAACGGAAGCCTGACGCGCGACAAACTGAGCTAACGAGGTTATCCGAGTATTGCCAAGGAAAGCATCATTGATAATTTTTACTTTATATAGCTATCCAAAAGCTATAGTAAGATAGGGCCTGTGTTTCATATAGAAACACGTAAATAAACCGTAAAGCTTTTATTTTTTAATCAAACTCCGTGACCGAATGGGCATTTGGCGTTGATGTTTAAAAACACTTACTTCTTACCGCTGTAGTCCTAGATTCGAGCTCCGCTAGGTTCAAAAACTTTATTTGAGCAAGTTTACAAGTTACTTGAGGAGGGGCAGTGGTTTTACTTAGATTTATTCTAAGGTCTTCCTTCGCGAATAAATTATGGATATGTCCATTTAACCTGTCATATGTGGAAACTTAAACGTTAAACAGAGCTGCATGCCAAGAAAATGATGTGGAGCGCGTGGTCCAGTGGTAGAGAACCGAACCCATGATCGGAGGGTCGTGGGTTGGATCCTCCGCCACGGCTATGTGTGGTGTGCTTGAACAAGACACTTTTCCGAATATGCTTAGTTCAATGGTTCTAATCAGGAAGACTTTGACTGTAATTTGCCTAAGTTGTAAGAACTTGTTTCACAATCAAAGTAAAATTTAAACTATTTAAACTAAGGAAACGAAATATTTGTTTTGTTTTTGTACTGAAGTCGTGGAACGGTTGACCGTTACGACATTTGTAAATGACCGGTCGTCTTATAATTACTTCCGCGTGTTCGAGCCAAGTTTGGTCCAAATACTTTATGCGAGACTGTGATACAATGAGGTCTTCCTCCACCAACGATATTAAATGCCGTATATAAATCAATGTGTGTGAAAAATAGGCGATTACCTCCCATTCCCTTTTTGTTTTTAAAAGAGATAAATATATACATTTTAAAAATAAATCGGTCTATCCTTGAACCGAGAATAGACTTATTTCACAAAGCGAATATTTCTATAACCTATTGCCTCTTGTACATAATTACTTATTTCCTTTACGCAAATTCATTCTTGAGATATCCTTAAAACGGTTATAACTCACGACCCCTGGATTGATACACAGGCGCACTACCGACTGAGCTAATCGGGGTCCGGACAATTTGAGAACAAGGTTGAAATTAAAACAAGAATATATTGTACACATGACTATATGATTGATATAAAAAATATATGACAGCTTGATATGAGTCGTTGACAGTAAAAACATGTAAAAATATTGTACTTTTGGAATATAAATGATTTGGAAGACGAGTATCAGTTTATTCCTATATTTCCGTTGCACAATGACATTCGCAAACTGTATATAAACCCTTATTACTGTTGTAATAAACAGAGCTTATATAAGTTTTTTTAATAAATTGATGAAATCAAAGCAATTTACAGAACTTTTAAAATTGCGCATATCCATATGCACAGAATTTAACTTTATATACATGTATGTTATATTGTTTATATGTAATTTAAAGGAGAAACATAATAAAGAAATATTGAATCTTTAATCTAATGATTTTAATTCAATTTGATTTTTCATTTTCCGAAACTATTTTCGTCATAATTAATCTTGTCAATGTATTTTTTACTTCAATGTCGGTACAACTGAAATTATTAAACAGAAAATAAAATGGAAACACACCTCAAACATTCTAAGTATTACTTAAGATCATTCACGAATACCGAGGAGGGGCTAGTAGTATATGTGACCAAGCTTTTCAATTGTTTATTAATTATTAAACTAGGTTGTTATACGTCAGAGAATACTGTAAATTTCAGTTTTAAAGAATATATATTTACTAGATACAAATTGAATTGTAAGTTATTTTTATTAAATTAAAACGGAATGAATGCAATGTGAAATAGTTCTTGTATATAAACTAAAATTATATTTCGTCAATAATCCGGGTCTGTCTGTAGAAACTCAGGTTGTTATGGCATGTGTATCTACTAGCGAAGTCTGTAATGGCCTATATCTCACAATCAATAGCACTCCGTAAATGATGTTCATAACAGATTATTTCATAAGTGTAAATTCCTTGGTTATTACTTTGGACAATTCTGCATTCTGATTTGAGGGGTCATACTCCCATCATCAGCGTCATGAATACCTGAAACAACACACAACATAGATCATACCAAACATATTGGAAGAAAATTATGAAATTTAAAAAAAGCAAACTTAATTAATGAATACACAATTGGTGCTTTTGGGTTATAATTATATTTGAAAGACTTAAATACTATAAAATGTCCTCGCATATTAAAAGGTTCCAAGTGAGAAAAGCACATCGATGTTTAGATATGTTTATATAATTCTAAACTTACTTTCAAACATAGCAAATGGAACATTGATGTATAAGTGCACAACTAAACACTGATATTAAATTACCATTTCAAAACTTTATTCTAATGTGCACTATCTTTAAGTTCGTTTTATTTACTAATTTAAACTCGTTTTTTTTTAAGAACGAAAGCGCTACGCTATTAGCAACGCTTGAAAAGGTTTATGGTGAAAATAATACATTGAATAACATTTTCACAATAATGAAAGAAAGAGCATTAAAAGTTGTAAAGGAGATTTATGTATGACATTCAAACTTTCCCAAGTAATGTCTATAAGTTTAATTCTGTAAGAAGAAAATGCGAAATTAATGACAAACATCAATTCAATCTCTAAGAATAAATCAAATTTGGTTTACGGTTTGATGAACATAAATTCTGATTCTGACAACATTGAATCGAAATTTGAAAATGTGACCGAAGCAATGGAAATTAAAATTACCGATGGAATAAATGACCTCAAACAAATATCGTTCAGCAGCTAGCAGATATGCAAAACTCCAGGGCACAGACAAATCCGACTGAGCCAACTGAAGCCAATTCGCCCCATGAACAGGATCATTTCGCGAGCAGATGATTGTACTTCAAACTTAAATTGCATTGATGGGGAGCAGAAATTGTATAAAGCATTTATAGCAAGTGATTCAACTGCAAAGATTGTAATTTCAGGCAAGATGTCAGATACAGATCTAAAGGTTAGCATTAAGAGTCGTATTCGGAACGTTGAAAATACTGTTATTTATATGGCAGACCATAACAAACTAGCCTCTAGTATATTCAATGTAACAGTCTTGCACATAGGATTAAACAATGTAACTGATGCAGATATCACTGAAAATATTATTGACGACTATAAAGATACAATTAACACTATTGCAAACCAGAAACAAACGTGATTGTATGCTCAATACTTCAGGAATGAGCGAGTAGTAATTAACATAATAGAAAAAAACACAACAAAGTTAGAAAACAGATGTGTTTTGATAATTATCACCAGTACGAGAATAATGACGCTAGTTTCACTAAACTCGGGTCTCCAATTACATAACTGTACCGAGACAACATTCATCTAAACGCAAGAGGTGAAAAAAATACTTGGAGATAAATTAATAAAAGAAATAAGACTGATGAAACCAGTTGATGAAACAAATGTATTACAGATTTCATCAAACTTAATTTATCATGTTTTCACTAATAGGCCTCAAAATATTTCTTCAATAAACGTTCTTCATTACTCTATCAATGAGTGTTTCACTGTAAGCATCGCAAGAATAAATTCTTCAAATTATGTTAAAGGCCTTGCTCATAAAACGATAACATGAAAAACGTTGATGAAACCAAATCTATCACAGATTTGTCATAGCAACAGTGGTCAGTAATAGATGTATTTTAGAATCCAGAAGATGCAATATATACACTACGTGATATATTTAACATGGTTTTAAATATGCATGCACCTATAAGAAGGGGTTAACCAGCCTGACTGGTACAATAAAGAAGTACTCTATGCAATACATTAAAGAAACGGTTTTTCGCACAAACAGAACGATGTTACAAATTATAAATTATGAACACAAACTGTTAAAGGCTAATTCTTGAAGCTAAGCGAAACTACTATTGTGAAACTACTTATTTAAATAAAAGAAATCCTATGGAATTTAGAAACAGTTTATATGAATTATCTGAAAACACAAAACACAATTTATTCGTGACAATGAAGGTAACCCAATTTCCAACTCGCATGCGGCAGCAAATACATATACATCTGTTCAGCTAAATAAAAACTACACTATTATAATATACAATTTGACACACCTTCTGTTTAACTGCTTTCTGAACAGGATTGAATTACTTTCCCTGAAAGGGTTAAATTTCCAAAAGCAGTTCTTATGTATAGAACCTTGCCCGTCGTGCCTTAGGGGTCCATTTAGTGTAAATACCTAACCCTAACTCTAAGAAATTTAAGATCCTCGTCTATTGAGGTCTTCCTCCTCGCATAAAACTGGGCGAGCCGCATATAACATGACATGTATTGAAAATGGCGTTTAACCCCATTCAAAAAATGAAGTTAATGCCCATTCGTAAAAGACTATTCTTACCATCACAAACGTAGCACCCCCAAAATCACGCCGCTGGTTGGTAAGTTGACATAGAAATGCACGTTGACGATCAAACAACGCTTTGCTATTCACAACGATTATTTCAAATTCTCACCTGGGTTAGTTATTATCACGTTCTCGTCTGGGTCAGTCGGTTTTATTATCCTCCAGGTGCAGTTCGCGTCACCGAGCTCTATACCGTTGTTCCTGCCGTCACCGTCAGAGTCAATTTTGCATAACTCTGGCCATATATCGTTGACGCTCTTTCTATGTCGTCTTATATCTTTCATTATATCACTAAAGTCCTTCAAAGAGTCAAACAAATGTATTTATGTTTCAGAAGAAATTCACCAGAAGTCCTCATATATACAATTATTTTGCGCGCTCGACTTAAATAAAAAAAAGCAATATCACCTACATTTTATTATTTACATTCTATTATAATTCTATATATTTCAATTTAAATGTCTCTTCCAAAGGTATCCTTTTCTTTTGGAAGTATATAAAATGGCGAAACATACTCTATGCGGTAAATTTATAATTAGAAATGCTGCGGCTGTATTTGATGCATTTATATCGATATTTCTTCAACTTGTCTTAGAGATAAGTATATATATTATGACTCTGTCTAAATACACAAAGCAAGTAAATCTAGACCAGAAACGTGACATGTACAACATTCAGAGGGAAGATAGATCAGAAACAAAACAAGTGGTAAACGAATAGGTCAGGCAACATAGATATGGAATATACCCCATCCAGACACAGGACAGGTCGTCAGACACTAGACACATGATAGATATCCCATCACGACACAGGATAGGTCAGACACTAGACACATGGTATATACCCATCAAGAAAAAGCAGAGGTCGTCAGACATTAGACACATGGTAGATATCCCATCACGACATAGGACAGGTCAGACACTAGACACATGGTATATACTCCATCCAGACACAGGATAGGTCGTCAGACACTAGACACATGGTAGATATCCCTTCACGACACAAGACAGATCAGACACTAGACACATGGTATATACCCCATTAAGACACAGGATATGTCATCAGACACTAAACACATGATATATACCAAAACAAGACACAGGACAGGTCAGACACCAGACAAATAGTATATATCCCATCAAGACACAGGAAAGGTCAGATACATGGTAGATATCCGATCAAGACACAGGACAGGTCACATACAAGACAAAAGGTATATACCCTATCAAGACAAAAGATAGATCCTACCTCAGGTAAATGATATATACGCCATCAAGACACAGGATAGATCGGATCTCAGACGAATGGTATATACCCCATCAAGACACAGGAAAGTCCTGACACTAGACAAATGGTATATACCCCATACAGACACAGGACAGGTCAGACACTAGACAAATGGTATATATCCCATCAAGACACAGGGCAGGTCAGACACCAGACAAATGGTATATATCCCATCAAGTTGTTGTTGTATGGTGTTTAGCGTCGCTTTCAACAATGTTTCAGTCATATCGCGACGGTGTCTACTTGAAACAGTATTCTTAGCGCTGTCACACTGGAGTATCATGCCGCAGACACATGGTATGGTACCCAACCCAGTAACATTATACGGACACCGGGCAGACCAGACCTAGAACTCTCCTCTTAATGCTGAGCGTCAAGCGAGGAAGCTTCTAGTACCATTTTTAAAGTATCCCATCAAGAGACAGTAAAGGTCAGACACCAGACAAATGGTATATATCCCACCAAGACACAGGATAGGTCAGACATCAGACAAATGGTATATATCCCATCAAAACACAGGAAAGGTCAGACACCAGACAAATGGTATACTATCCTATCAAGACACAGGAAAGGTTAGACGCCAGACAAATGATATATACCCAATCAAGACACAGGAAAGGTCAGACACCAGACAAATGGTATATATCCCATCAAGACATAGGAAAATTCAGTAAATGGTAGATATCCGATCAAGACACAGGACAGATCCGACACCAGACAAATGGTATATACCCCATCAAGACAAAGGATAGATCCGGCCTCAGGCAAATGATATATAAGCCATCAAGACACAGGATAGGTCGGATCTCAGACGAATGGTATATACCCCATCAAGACACAGGAAAGTCTTGACACTAGACAAATGGTATATACCCCATACAGACACAGGGTAGGTCAGACATTAGACACATGATAAATACTTCATCAAGACACAAGATTGGTCAGACACATGGTATATACACAACTGCGACACAGGCTATGCCAGAGAAATGGTATATATTTCATCACGGCACAGGATAGGTCAGACACGAGACACGTGGTTTATATCCCATCCAGACACAGGATAGGGGGGGGGGGGGGGGCACCAGATACATGGTATATACCCCATCAAGACACAGGATTTTCATACACCAAACATGTGATATATACAACATCAAGACAAAGGATATGTGATACACCAGTCACGTGGTATATACCCTATCAGGACACAGGATAGGTCAGACTACAGACACGTGACATATACAAAATCAATACACGTGGTATATAACCCATCAAGACACGAAACAGGTCAGACACTAAACACATGGTATGCACTCCATTACGACACATGACAGGTCAGAAATCAGACAGATGGTATATACTCCATCAAACACACGGGAAAGGTCAGACAACAGACGCATGGTATATACCTCATTTGAACAGAATCAGACACATGGTAAATAGCCTATCAATGCACAGGAAAGGTCCATTAACAGACACATTGTATATACTCCCATCAAGACACAGGAAATGTCAAACACCTTACACATGGTATATACGCAATCAAGACACCGGTAAGGTCAAATACCAGAGACATGACATATACTCCGTCAAAACACAGGTAATGTTAAACACCAGACACATGGTATATATCCCATGAAGACACGGGGCAGGTCAAACACCAGACACATGGTATATACCCCATTTGGACACATGATGGGTAAAAGAATCAGACACATGGTAAATACCCAATCAAGGCACAGGAAAGGTCCATTATCAGACACATGGTATATACCCCATCACGACACAGGATAACCTTCAAATAAACAGAGTAACATCATTTCCGTATACTTTAGATATATTGAGCTACAATACAGATATATACGGTGTTACAGCAGGTCCGCATATGAGATAAACAACAAGTCCGTGTATTATATGTAACATGCCCGTATACTAGCTACACGGTGTAACAAGCAGTCCGTATACTATATAACATGTTCGTGTATCCGATCCAGTCACAGGCAACTACTACGAACAAGTTAAATTGACTTAAAATAAATATGTAAAATTGAAATTATGCGTTGTTGTTGAATAGTATTTGTCGTCGCTTTTAACAATTGTTCAGCCATATCGCGACGGTGTCTACTTGAGACAGTATTCTAAGTGCTAACACATGGACGTATAATGCCACAAACACATGGTATGAAACCCCACCTACTCACATTATACTGCCACCGGGCTGACTAGATCTAAACATATCCTCTAAATTCTGAGCGTTAAGCGAGGAAGCTTCTATGACCCAGCCAGTGATCGAACTCACGATATTCCGCATGCGAGGCGGATGCTCTACCACTAGATCACGCTGCGGTGAAATTGTGTGAATCGATATAACATTATGTGAAGTATCTAACAACCGTACTCGAGTATGCCTCTTAAATGTGTTAAAATTTATATTTACCTTTCCAAAAGCATTTATTTTCTTGTCTTTGGCTTTAATGCCTGTCAAGTTCGGCTCAACATGCCCAAGCCTTTTCCACGTGTCAGTAATGTTATCCGTAGTGCATAGATTTGGAACAACTCTGTCCGGTAGCATGCGTTTGTAACCGAGAAATCCATGACATAACGTTAGTACAGTGGTCAGGATCACGCATGTGATGATTAAATTAATTTTCATGACCGTGTTTTCCGAATTGAAATCGTACAGTTTACACCGTGTTGTTTTATAACTTACTCAGATGATTATTAAAAATTTCAAAATCAACTATACCGAAAGCTACAATAGATGCGATTTTAAACTGTTTACTGACAGGTAAATAAAGAGTTTTGATTATAAATACACACCTATCTTCTAATCTTACTAATTGTCCGGATCTATCACTCAAGACATATAGGACATAAACAAAGGTATGCATAAACTTAAATATGATTTCAACAGAAACAAGTGCTGTGGTTTTTCCATTAATTAATATGTCTAAACAAGCACTCATAAACACTACTGATGTCGTAATTAATTCATGTCGCAATTAATAATTCATTCATGACGTATCCATACAATTAATCATTTTTATTTACGCTATACGACTGTTTTTTTCCATTGTGTTTAAAAACGAAAAAAAAAAGAAGAAACAATACGGACATCTGAAAAGACAAAACACAACAGATCATACCAAAAATGAACCCACGGCAATGTGAACATGATAACTACATGTATTGTAAAAAAGCATCTGAAGGTATTTCGTAAAATTAAGGGGGTGGGCATGATGCGGCATTTCCGCACCAATGATTAATATAGGTGCAGCATGCTGTAAATATACTTTCAAAACTTTTCTATATTTTTAGCTAATTTTTTTTTTTAATTTATTTTGTATGCCTGCACCAATAATTTCCCATTTTTTCTTGTTTTATAATTTACTTAAATACGGTATATAAATTATTTGGCAGCACCAATATCAAATTCGTGCCTAAGCCCTTGAAATATATTTATTCATATCATACCTCAATTTAAGTCTCTATATTAAATTGCCAATACCCGATCAGTCTATAAGTTTAATACTGACCGATAGTATTGACCGGCAAATTAATAAGCGCGAATTTGATGTGCGTACATTTCAAACAGGAAATCGTAGTTTAAACATGTGGATGCCACATGTCTAGGATACGCTCCCTAGTCAGCGGACGATTACCGCATTACGTTGAAATAGAAGAGATCTAATTATTCAACCGAGACTTCGGGGGAATAGTTTAGACAACATTTTTATTTTATAAATACAATTTCAGCGGGATATCTATATATCACATATATCAGAAATCAACGTTTTTAGAGGTTTTTCTTTTGAAGTAAAATAAAAGAGGATTTTAACGGGGAAAATAATGCAAGTTTAGTGTTGCCAAAACAGCAAATATTTAGATAGTTTGCAATATTTTCTGACAGACATAATTGTGATAAACTTTTCAGCACTTTTAAGTAGTCAATTTATAAAATAAAAAAAAAAACACATAAATTTCTGAAAAAAAAAATCGTCCATCAAAATTTTACATTGAAATTTGCCGACCAAAATCATCTTTTTGTCTTTAACATCTTTTTATTTTTAATCTATTTCAGGTAGCAGCGTATGTAATTTATTTTGTAAACAAATGAAGCACTTTAAGTTACCAATAAAATATTGTTCAACTAATCCATTGTCTAAATGTGTTCACAAAATAGGCCTACAGCATATATTTGGCTTAATTAAACTACCCAATCTGCGTATACATGTTAAGTAAGTACAGTACTTCGTATATTACTTTTTTTTTTCGGTATAATATAATAAATATCACATTACTGCGAAGGAGCTATTAAAAGTTGTCAACCTTGGAAGTTATATCACAAGAATGTGATATATATATATATATATATATATTAATGAGACCCTCTCAGGGGGTCCCTATTCCCTGAATCGCTTAAAGTAATGGCCATTGTTTTTTCAGATCTCCAAAACAATTTGCCGTAGTTCCCCAAAGGAATTCCCTTAGATCTGATAAATTAGGTATATGATCAATGGATCCCTTAACTAGTGGTCAATGTTCCCCAAATCTCTAGAAATAAATGGCAATGTTCCCCAGACCTCCAAAACCCCTGGGAGGGCCTCATTACTTCCCTAGGATTAGAGCGGACACTTATAGTTTTAAATATATTTATTTCAGAAAACTAAAAGCTATGCTCTCATGCACATCTGAAGGAAATAAATGAATATAATTTATCGATATACATTTCCACTATATAAAAAATACAATGTATAATTTCTGAAAACAGGATCTACTGTACTCATGAACTTTAAAAAGGCATACGCCACCATTGGTATTTGTCTGCTGATTGGTTGAATTTAAAATGTTTCACCTGCAATTAATCATTATAAAATGGTTATGCATTAAGATTTCTGCCATAACAAATTGAAATGCGATTATAATTTATTTAGTCTATTTTATTGAGGAAACGGTGCAGTAGTAACCCGATGCTCTTGAAATTTATTCGATGATGCGCGCACACTAGTGTTTACAAAGCAGTGTGTGCGCCGGGAATTGAGATAATCGGGACGTATCAGCTGCGATTTTTCTGCGTCCTTCGGATGCACATATTTCAGAATTGTGCGTTTGCCGCAAGATTTGTGCGTATAGGACGCAGGGGTAAATAAAACACTGTATATATAGTATAATAATGACTAGGTCACAGTCGTAAACATTCACAGCAACTAACACAAACTCAGTGCTCTAATTAAAAATAAATCTGTCGGTCCCCGTAAACTTTACACTCCCGTGTTACTAAAACATTGAAACGTTGAAAATATCCCATTTTTTTTGCCGATGTAGTTTGCTTTATATGCTTTTGTCTGGCCAGTCTTGTCCCCGTTTTAACTTTTCAGACAAAGCGGGATTTTGAAATAACATGGCACAAATTTTCACCATTATCAGACAATGCGGCGTGGCAATACCTAAGCCTGTAGCTCCAAAGTCCAGTTCACACTTTAACTGGAAAAAAAGCAAGTAGAGGGTGAGTCTGTTTCTGGATATCCTGTTTATCTGGGTACATTTTTATTTTCAGCGAAATTTTTATAATATTAAGTTATGTCATAATTGTATTACATGTAGTCTCATTTAATCACTGTTATAGTGGTAAGACTAGCACCTTTAGAGGATGATCAAATAAAAAAATATCAAATTGTTCGACAACGTTCTTTGATATGCACTAATAATTATATATGATTATGTAGAGTGCACATGATGATGAGCGAAACTCAGGATCAAATTGCTCTTCTGTTTTGTGAAGTTTGAAAGTGGCATGCAGTTTTCAAAACTTTCATGAGAATTTGAACGTTAGTACAGTTACCTCTTTTTTTTCATTACGTTCTTATTGGGTTAAATAAGAACGTTGCAATATTGATTTTTAAGTCAAATGTCATTTTTAGCTCTACTGGCCAAAGGCCAGAAGTGCTTATGCGATGGCGCGTTGTCTGTCGTCTGTCGTCTGTTAGCAGCACTTTCTCTGAAACCATTAGGCCAATTAAACATGAAACTTCACATGCATGTTTCTGTTGCAATAGGAGACAATACAGAAGATTTTTTTTCTATCTGAAATTCAAGATGGGCGCCGTTACTCAAAATAGTCCAAAACTTAAAATCTTCTTCTCATAAACGCCCCAATATATTTTCAAAATGTTTATGTAGTAATGATGACCTACTATAGTATTGTTAGATTTGTTCAAATGGTGTCCCTAGGGTTAAAAGCGACCCCGTCCCAAGGGTTCATGAGTCAGTAGAGCGTCCTCAGGCCCTCTTGGGCCTCTTGTTTACATACTATTTAGCTACTAATTACTGTATCAGGAGTGTATTGAAATTGATTCATGCTAAACTTAATTTTATGGTGAGCTGGCAACTTCATTGCAACACGGTATATCTCAAAAATGCAGTTAAGGCTGTGACTTTAAAATCAATGGGCTATTTTTAAAGTTTTGCAATGTGCCGAGATTGACAATGTCAATTTTAACGCAATGACAGTTGCGAAGATGCAAGAATACCCATTTGAGTGTATGTTTTGTTAATAAATAAACATATTGGACTGCTAATTAGAAAAAATGGGGCCTGGTATAAAATGTTTGCTGACAGTTTTATAAATTTGAATGTTGTGACACATCATTTAGTTTGCACAAGGTATATGGTATACAATTATTATTTCAAAAGTGTATAATAACCACTATGTATCAAAGTTTGTTAGAAGATTTTAACACATTGACTTGTTATTGTTGTATGGTATTCAGCGATGCTTTCAACAATGTTATCGCAATGTTGTCTACTTGAGACAGTATTTAAGTGCTGCCAAGCGAGAGTATATCATGCATACACATGGTATTATACCCCTCCTAATCACATTACAGTGTCACTGGGCCTACCAGACCTAGAACTATCCTCTAAATTCTGAGCATCAAGCGAGGAAGTTTATAGTACCATTTCCAAATCTTTGGTTTGACCCGACCAGGTTGGAACCCACGCCCTTCCAAAGCGGGAGCTTTAACCCTATTGCTGTGTTACACATTGACATGTTATGAGGTTCAAGAATACACATTTGTGTTTTGTTAGTTACACTTTTAACTGTTAACTGGAAAGTAAATTAGACCTTAGGCCATTATAAATTAATTGCTATATTATCATCCAAATTTCTCTTAAAAACAGGGAGAGCTGGAGGATTTTATTTTTATGTCCCCCCCCCCCCCCCCCCCCCCCAAAAAAAAAATTTTGGGGGGTGGCATATAGTAATCGCAGCGTCCATCCGTCCGTCTGTCCTCTGTCCTTCTGTCCGGTATTCCGTCCGGTATTTTGTTTCCGACCTGTAACTTTGTCATGCATAGATGTATTTTAATGATACTTGCTACAAATAATCAACATAACATTTTGACATGTTGGGGGGCGTGTGACACTTAACAGTGACATTTCTTGTTATTTTTAAATTTGTTGAAGTTTTTTTAATAAATTTTTTTTTTATATATTTTTTTTTGTATGAAAATAAAACTTGTCTGGCAGCATGAAAATTAAGGTATGGGCTGGGATGATAATCTAGCAACTAATTTATTATGGCCTTAGGTAAAATGTTGTTCGCAATAATTTGTTGAATGTTACTATTTAATTTGTATAGTGTATTGAGTCAACAACTATTATTTCAAAAGTGCAAGCCCGTGTGGTTCCGGCTAAGAATAGAATCACTGTCAATCTCTGCAGAGGGGTAGGAACCCTCCGAATGGGTGTCATGTTCATTTTATCATTTTTTGTCATGTTCACTATTGTGGTTAAATTATCAACCCCTGTGTGGCTCCAAGAAGCCATGAGTGATGGCAAGAATAGGATCACTGTGGCTTATGCATGCCGTAAGAAGCGACAAATTGTGTAATACAATAGAATTTACTGAAACTCTGTAGTTCTGCAGGTATCAAGGTTCTAGGTTCATTCTGCATATTCATTTGTTGATTTATTTTTTTTTAATCTGTATGTTAATTTGTTGTTTTTGTACATATGTAGAGTGAACCGGGAATCTTAGTCCTTCCTGTTGGCGTCGAATAACCTATAATGTGTTGGTACGCCTTAAAACCCTATTCATTCATTCATTCATTCATTCAGTAGTGCACATAAACCAGAATGTGCCCAGAGTTAATCAGTATTTTCTGCGTAATATGCCTGTTTTTTTTTTTTTTAAAAATCAGATATCTCGAGTGATAACTTGAAACAAAATCCACATTCTTAAAATAGACAACACTTAATTACTGCTTGATGAGCTTCAAGTTGTCATACAGACTCTTTCTAAGACGAAACAATTTTTACTACATCTAAACTTATATAATGGATCTAATTGAAATCAAAATGAAATCATGCGACTCATCTAATTGGTCACAAAATATATTGCAATTTTAAGCAGGAAATCTATTTTAGTGTAAGGCGGATAGCCCAAGTTAGGAAATCTATATATAGGCATTCTATATTCGGAAAAAACTAGTTGAAAAATTAACATTTTTATACTAAATGAGCATATTTGTATAAATATTAAGATTTGGATTATATTTTATATTCAGGTTAAATTGCTATAAACAATTTTTTATATGAGTATGCAAATTTTATATATTGACCACAATATAAGAGACCCAATATCAGACATATCTGTAAATGAGTGTGCCATACCAAATAGGGTCACTTATAGTATAATAGTATGTAGTGACACTGGCTGGTCTCGACAAAGTTGCTTCCCTTTGTGCACAGAGTTGGAGCGCATGAAAAAGTGTAGAAAAAGTTCTTAATGAATATTTGGAACATATTCGACTTGATATAGTCATTATAAACTTTGTATATACACACACACTGGTGTAAATTATGCTCACACAACCTGTAACTGTTTGTTTTACATATGTATTAAAAAATAATAAACAATACCATTATAAATAGTATTAAAAAAAATCTTGAATTTTAGTTGTTTTTCAATTGAAAATATTACTGCAGTTGTTTGGATGGGGTGAAGTTTCAATGACCTGTATTATTTAACCTGTATATTTGGCCAGAATAATAAGAAAAACTTTAAGGATGGCAAACAGAGATATTAACTTCAAGAAACACTATTCCAACCGGGCTGTCAGTCTGAGAGTTCTGCTAGATATGGATCAGGTGTTGTGCAACTTTGAAGGAGATTTCCTCGAGCAGTTCAAGAAGAAATACCCAGAGGAGCCCCATATAGAGTTGAAGGATAGAGAAGGTTTCTTTCTGAGAGACCAATATGATAAACTGAAACCAGGTCTAGCTGTAAGTAACTATTTTAGTGTGTTGTTCAGTATTGGATTCAAGATTTCATGTTTGAAGAGGATGTAGTTTACACAAACACCAATGCAGTCAAACATGTCTGATGCTACCACTGAAGAGAAAAAGCAAATAACCGCTTTCGGGTTTCCGATCAATTGTCTTGATGTTATCCAACAATTGATCGGAAACCCGAAAGCGGTTCGTTGATAATGGCAAATGTAAACAAAAACAAAAACGTGGCTTCAGAAACCCGATGTTTGTAATAAAGATGTTATGTAATTTTAGGCGCGTATATCTCTAAGTTATAAGTGTATCTTTATGCTGGGTGTGTGTATTTAGGACAGGGAATTGACAGTTATTTGCCAGTATAATCCCTTTAAGTGCTGGAATGCTCCATCTGCTTGCAGTATATATATATGTGTGAGTACTAATTGGCTAGAGAGTACTAAACAATGTGGCTATTTCTAATATTCATTTAAAACAAGCGTAAAAATGATCAGTCATTAGTCAGTCATCAGTCACTTGATTAGAAGTGATGTGATTAGAAGTGATGATCAATCATGATTTTCCCAGTGATTCCCAACACTATCCTTATACATTGAATAAACTAAATATAGAAATCAATATTATCTTTCAGTATTGATGTATATAGTGTAATACCAAGAACATATATAGAAGTATAGGAAACTTACATCTACTGACTAAATGTTGATAAAATAGCACACGAGGGATTAATTATTTGGTAACTAATCATTTATAATTTACAGACATCTGATTTCTTGTTGTATGTAATATTAGATGATTTAAAATATTTCAATTACAAAAATGACCTTGAATTAAAGATATTGAGGTTTGAAGTAAAATTTCTCATAATTTGTTGTTATTTTAGCTGCAGTTTACAAATTTTGAAATCAGAAGTACTTAAACTAATTTTAAACATGAATTGCTGGGAATGGTATTGTTTTGATAAGAATTTCATTCGTCAGTGTAAGAATTTTGATTTGTGTTCCTGAGATAAATGGAAGATAATTGTAAACGATATACATGTATTGTGAGATTTTGTGTGAATATGCTAGCATTTACAAAATATCAATCAGTTGTTTTTCCTTCTCTATATCATTCCATGGTAGTACTTAGTTTTATATATTCATCTCTATATCTGCAAGTTAATTTTTAACTAGTTTTTTTTAATGTACTCTTTAAATTGAATATTTCAGACAAAATGTTCCACCATCTACAATGCCAAGGGATTTTTCAATCATTTGAAAGAGATCCAGGGTGCTGTTAATGCCGCTAAAGAATTATGTGAAATGGAATGGGTATGATTTTTAAGTTAAATAAACTTCATTCAGATCTGTTAAACGATCACATTAAATGTTTATGTATATATTTACTAATTTTTACCCTAAAAAAATCAAAGGATCATCAGTGTAATAATGAGAATCAATAAAGATAAACACTTTGGTCAGTTGTTTTCATATATATATATATATATATATATATATATATATATATATATATATATATGTGCAGGCTATAAATATTTTCACAGTTAATATAATCATTTTATGCCTCCACCATTCAAAGATCGGGCATTTAACCTGTACATGTATGTGTCGGTGAATCTGTACGTCCTTCAGTTGAATGGGTTCCCAATGAATGTAGTACTTCTCAAAACCATGCACAAAATTTTTGGTGACTTTGAACCATGACTTATTCTGATTAATAACTTGCATTAAGCTTTGTTTTAAAAAAAACTGTTTAGCCTAGTGTCACCAAATGGTTTGTAGCTGTATCATAGGTAGTATGTCCCAAAACCATGCATACTTTTTCAGTTGACATTGACTTCTACTTATAATTACAGTCAAACATGTGTAAGCAGCACCTCTTCTAAGCAGCCACTTGTCTGAAGCAGCCACATTTGCTGTTTCCATTTCTATACTTTAAGAGAAAATTAACCTGTATTAAGCAATAACCTGTCTTAAAGGCCACTTCTGCTCATTCCATTGATTGGCTGGTTAAGGCAAGTTATTGTAATTTGATCTACAAAATGCTACATTTTTGAATTTACCTTTGTTTAGCCTACAGTGACCAAATTCGGTACATACTTGTGTTCTAGGGTAGTAGTACTTGAAATGATGCCCACTTATTTCAAATAACCTTGACCTCTATGAATAATCAACTTAGCTAGGTACAAAATGTTGTTTTTTGTCTTTGTTTCTGTTTTTTTAACTATTTGGCTGAATATGACTTAATGTGATCTATAATTATATTTTATGAATAGTAAAACATGTACCAACAAAAAAACAACATCGCAAGTTTTTGTGTCAAGGTCCATTTCTTTGAAACTGTTTTCTCAAGAGTTGCCAAGTATTGTTCATAGTTGTGTAAAGGGTAGACTTCTTTTTGCAAGTACATTTAATTACCGTATGTGGAATTTTCTTGTAATTTGTATAACTATAAAGTTATTGTCCATTGCAATTGAAAACTGTGATATTGCTTTTATGATAAAATAATAAATTACAAAATAATATGCATTGAAGAATATAGATTCATTGGTTTAAATTCAACAAAGATAAAAATATTTTTAGTTACATTTAACATGATTGTAACAGAGAATTTTTAAAATGTATTTTTTTACCCAGCTAACAAAAGACATAACTAATTTTTACTTTATATTCAGGGTTGATGTTTTTATATGTACCAGTCCAACTACCAACTATAAATACTGTTTGAGGGAAAAGGTAATTATATAAAGTTAAATCTTTAAATAAAACCATAGTTATTTAACTTACTCATTCATCCATTAATCTTTTTTCCAAGATCCAATGACTCTGTTTTCTTAAACTTTTATGTTATGTACATTGACTCTCACACCTTTACGTACATTGACTCTCGTACCTTTACTTACATTGACACTGGCACATTTAAGTACATTGACTCTCGCAGCTTTAAGTACGTTGACTCTCGCACCTTTATGTACATTGACTCTCACACCTTTATGACTCGTACCTTTATGTATATTGACATCACATTTATGTACATTGACTCTCGCACCTTTATGTACATTGACTTTCCTATCTTTATGTATAATGACACACATTTAGTGTACATTGACTCTTGCACCTTTATTTTTCATTTGATCTCTACTTCCATATAAATTTACATTTAGTGAGTTATAGAACAGATCTGTTTGAAATGTTACTGTTTTATTTAACATTTTTGAAATAACAGATATCACAAGATAAAATTAATATACTTTAGACAAAATTTGGCAAGGTATGACTTGGGGTTGATATGCAAACAGTTAACCAATAGTCTTTTAAAATACTATGGAATTCTGCAAAGTTGTCTGATTGTTTGTATCAACCAATCAGAAACTTTAGCAGAATACTGTTACATTTTTGTTCAAGGTTAAACTCTTGAAGACGGTGGATGATCAAGACTATATACACTTTTACTGGACTTGGTCCAGCCAAGTTTTGACCATGAAAATGACCATGATGGTTGCTATGATATTTCAAGTTTAGATATTGTGCATGAACATGATTGTAACTATTACATGGAGATATGTGATTGTGTCTATTACAGTGAGATATATGATTGTGTTTGTTACAGTGAGATACATGATTGTGTCTATAGCAGTGAGATACATATTGTTATCTATTACAATGAGATACATGATTGTGTCTATTACAGTGAGATATATGATTGTATCTATTACAGTGAGATACATGATTGTATCTATTACAGTGAGTTCCATGATTATGTCTGTTACAGTGAGATACATGATTGTGTCTACAACAGTGAGATACATATTGTATATATTACAGTGAGATACATGATTGTATCTATTACATCGAGATAAGTGATTGTGTCTATTACAGTGAGATACATGATTGCATCTGTTGCAGTGAGATACATGATTGTATCAATTACAATGAGATACGTAATTGCATCTATTGCAGTGAGATACATGATTGTTTCTTTTACATTGAGACACATGATTATGTCTATTACAGTGAGATACATGATTGTGTCCATTACATTGAGATACATGATTGTATCTATTATATTGAGATAGGTGGTTGTGTCTATTATAGTGAGATACGTGATTGCATCTATTGCAGTGAGATACATGATTGTATCTTTTACATTGAGATACATGATTGTATCTATTACATGGAGATACGTGATTGTGTCTATTACAGTGAGATACATGATTGTGTCTATTACAGTGAGATACGTGATTGTGTCTATTATAGTGAGATATGTGATTGCATCTATTGCAGTGAGACACATGATTGTATCTTTTACATTGAGAAACGTGATTGTATCTATTACAGTGATATACGTGATTTGTATCTATTACATGGAGATACGTGATTGTGTCTATTACAGTGAGATACATGATTGTATCTTTTACATTGAGAAACGTGATTGTATCTATTACAGTGAGACACGTGATTGTATCTATCACATGGAGATACGTGATTGTGTCTATTACAGTGAGATACATGATTGTATCTTTTACATTGAGAAACGTGATTGTATCTATTACATGGAGATACGTGATTGTGTCTATTACAGTGAGATACATGATTGTATATTTTACATTGAGAAACGTGATTGTATCTATTACAGTGAGACGTGTTATTGTATCTATCACATGGAGATACGTGATTGTGTTTATTACAGTGAGATACATGATTGTATCTTTTACATTGAGAAAAGTGATTGTATCTATTACAGTGAGACACGTGATTGTATCTATTACATGGAGATACGTGATTGTGTCTATTACAGTGAGATACATGATTGTATCTTTTACATTGAGAAACTTGATTGTATCTATTACAGTGAGACACGTGATTGTATCTATTACATGGAGATACGTGATTGTGTCTATTACAGTGAGATACATGATTGTGTCTATTACAGTGAGATATGTGATTGCATCTATTGCAGTGAGATACATGATTGTATCTTTTACATTGAGAAATGTGATTGTATCTATTACAGTGAGACATGTGATTGTATCAATTACATGGAGATACGTGATTGTGTCTATTACAGTGAGATATATGATTATGTTTGTTACAGTGAGATACATGATTGTGTCTATAGCAGTGAGATACATATTGTATCTATTACAATGAGATACATGATTGTGTCTATTACAGTGAGATATATGATTGTATCTATTACAGTGAGATACATGATTGTATCTATTACAGTGAGTTCCATGATTATGTCTGTTACAGTGAGATACATGATTGTGTCTACAACAGTGAGATACATATTGTATATATTACAGTGAGATACATGATTGTATCTATTACATCGAGATAAGTGATTGTGTCTATTACAGTGAGATACATGATTGCATCTGTTGCAGTGAGATACATGATTGTATCCATTACAATGAGATACGTGATTGCATCTATTGCAGTGAGATACATGATTGTTTCTTTTACATTGAGATACATGATTATGTCTGTTATATTGAAATACGTGATTGTGTCCATTACATTGAGATACATGATTGTATCTATTATATTGAGATACGTGGTTGTGTCTATTATAGTGAGATACGTGATTGTATCTATTGCAGTGAGATACATGATTGTATCTTTTACATTGAGATACATGATTGTATCTATTACATGGAGATACGTGATTGTGTCTATTACAGTAAGATACATGATTGTGTCTATTACAGTGAGATACGTGATTGTGTCTATTATAGTGAGATATGTGATTGCATCTATTGCAGTGAGACACATGATTGTATCTTTTACATTGAGAAACGTGATTGTATCTATTACAGTGATATACGTGATTGTATCTATTACATGGAGATACGTGATTGTGTCTATTACAGTGAGATACATGATTGTATCTTTTACATTGAGAAACGTGATTGTATCTATTACAGTGAGACACGTGATTGTATCTATCACATGGAGATACGTGATTGTGTCTATTACAGTGAGATACATGATTGTATCTTTTACATTGAGAAACGTGATTGTATCTATTACATGGAGATACGTGATTGTGTCTATTACAGTGAGATACATGATTGTATATTTTACATTGAGAAACGTGATTGTATCTATTACAGTGAGACGTGTTATTGTATCTATCACATGGAGATACGTGATTGTGTCTATTACAGTGAGATACATGATTGTATCTTTTACATTGAGAAACGTGATTGTATCTATTACAGTGAGACACGTGATTGTATCTATTACATGGAGATACGTGATTGTGTCTATTACAGTGAGATACATGATTGTATCTTTTACATTGAGAAACTTGATTGTATCTATTACAGTGAGACACGTGATTGTATCTATTACATGGAGATACGTGATTGTGTCTATTACAGTGAGATACATGATTGTGTCTATTACAGTGAGATACGTGATTGCATCTATTGCAGTGAGATACATGATTGTATCTTTTACATTGAGAAATGTGATTGTATCTATTACAGTGAGACATGTGATTGTATCAATTACATGGAGATACATGATTGTGTCTATTACAGTGAGATACATGATTGTGTCTATTACAGTGAGATACATGATTGTGTCTATTACAGTGAGATACGTGATTGTGTCTATTACAATGAGATACGTGATTGTGTCTATTACAATGAGATACATGATTGTGTTTATTACAATGAGATATATGATTGTGTCTATTACAGTGAGATACGCGATTGCATCTATTGCAGTGAGATACATGATTGTGTCTATTACAGTGAGATACGTGATTGTATCTATTACAATGAGATACGTGATTGTATCTATTACAGAGAGACACATGATTGTATCTATTACAGTGAGACACATGATTTTATCTATTACAGTGAGGTACATGATTGTATCTATTACAGTGAGACACATGATTGTATCTATTACAGTGAATACGTGTTTGTATCTATTACAGTGAGATACATGATTGTATCTATTACAGTGAGATATATGATTATATCTATTACAGTGAGACGCATGATTTTATCTATTACAGTGAGACACATGATTGTATCTATTACAGTGAGATACGTGATTGTATCTATTTCAGTGAGATACGTGATTGTATCTATTACAGAGAGACACATGATTGTATCTATTACAGTGAGATACGTGATTGTATCTATTTCAGTGAGATACGTGATTGTATCTATTACAGAGAGACACGTGATTGTATCTATTACAGAGAGATACGTGATTGTATCTATTACAATGAGATACGTGATTGTATCTATTACAGTTAGATACATGATTATATCTATTACAGTTATATACATGATTGTATCTATTACAGTTATATACGTGATTGTATCTATTACAGAGAGATACGTGATTGTATCTATTACAGTGAGATATGTGATTGTATCTATTACAGAGAGACACATGATTGTTTTTATTACAGTGAGATACATGTTTATGTATTATCTTCTTTCACAGTATCAGTGGGTAGAGAAACACCTTGGCAGAGAGTGGGTTGATAGAATACTGCTGGTCAGAGATAAAACCATGGCTAACGGACATCTTCTTATTGATGATAAAGCAGTTATTACAGGTAGTCATTTAAACAGTGCCTTGAAACAGTTTTAGCTAGGAACCATATGAACATTTTACAGCAGAATATTTTATTGACCACATTAAGTCAATGTTAAATTCAAGATAGTTCTTGGTATACTTACATGTAATGTCAAATGCATATTAAGACAGGAAGGATATTGACCACATTAAGTCAATGTTAAATTAAAGATGGCTCTAAGTAAACTTACACAATAAGATACTTATAATTTTAAGAACTGTATTTAAGATTCTTATGATTTTATTAAAATATGATTTGCATCTCTTAGTTGTTTATGGATTGTATTATCTTTCAAGTTAATATGTGCGAATGTGGACCAGAATAAAGGTCACATACACACATTTACTCATTACCGTGTGTAGAATAATGGAAAACCAGCTAGCTACCATAAGTTTATTCAACATGCACATGTAAAATTCATAGGCGGATTCAGGATTTTCAGACAGGTCCACAAATAAACATAAGAATGTTTTGAAGATTGAGGCTTGGGGAGGATAGTATTCACATGATTTTGATTCTGAATAATCATTAAGGGTGAGGCACCCTCTGCTTGTAAGTTGAAAAGCAATATACATATTTACACGTTGTTAAATTTGTTTCATCTTAGAAAGAGTCAGGATGACGATGTGTAATACTGTCAAGCAGTATTTAAGTGCTGTCTATTTTTAGAATGGGGATTTCGTTTCAAATTTATCACTCCAATTCAAATATCTATTTTGTCATGCTTTGACATACCGAACCATTCTGATTTTATTTACTAATGATTATGAGATACTGTCTATCTAGTTTTAATAATTATATTATTTTTAAGACATTTGTAGTGTTTTTTCTGATATACTCCCTTCAATGGATTTTTATGCCCCAACCAAAAGTTTTTGGGGTGGCATATAGTAATCGCAGCGTCCATCCATCTGTCCATCCTTCTGTCCGGTATTTCGTTTCTGGCCTGTATCTTTATCATGCATAGATGGATTTTGTTGATACTTGGTACAAATGATCGATGTAACATGATGACGTGTCGCGAGTAAGACCCAAACCTGTACGTCAAAGGTCAAAGTCACAATTTGAGTTTGTTTGAATACACTTTGAGTCTGTGTGAGATTTCAGTGTCTGGCCTGTAACTTTGTCATGCATAGATGGATTTTAATGTTACTTGGTACAAATGATCAACGTAACATGACAATGTTGCGAGTAAGACCCAAACCAGTACCTCAAAGGTCAAGGTCATAATTTGAGTTTGTTTGAATACACTTTGAGTCTGTGTGAGATTTCGTGTCCGGCCTGTAATTTTATCATGCATAGATGGATTTTAATGATGCTTGGTACAGATGATCAACGTAACATGACAATGTGTCGCGAGTAAGACCAAAATCCGTACCTCAAAGATCAAGGTCACAGTTTGAGTTTGTTTGAATACACTTTGAGTCTGTGTGAGATTTCATGTCCGGACTGTAACTTTGTCATGCATAGATGGATTTTAATGATACTTGCTACAAATGATCAACATAACATGACGATGTGTCGCGAGTAAGACCCACAACCGTAACTCAAAGGTCAAGGTCACTATTTGAGTTTGTTTGACAACACTTCGAGTTTGTGTGAGATTTCGTGTCCGACCTGTAACTTTGTCATGCATAGATGGATTTTATAAATACTTGCTACAAATGATCAACATAACATGACGAAGTGTAGTGAGTAAGACCCACACCTGTACCTTAAAGGTCAAGGTCACAATTTGAGTTTGTTTAACAACACTTTGATTCTGTGAGGTTTTGTGTCTGGCCTTTAACTTTGTCATGCATAGATGGATTTTAATGATACTTGCTACAATTGATCAACATAACATGACGAAGTGTAGCGAGTAAGACCCACACCTGTACCTTAAAGGTCAATGTCACAATTTGAGTTTGAGTCTGTGTGAGATTTCCTGTCCGGCCTGCAACTTTGTCATGCATAGATGGATTTTTATAAATACTTGTTATAAATGATCAACATACCATGACGACATATTGCACTTAATACCTAAACTCCCACTTCAAAGGTCAAGGTCACAATTTAACTTTGTTTGACAACACTTTCAGTAATTTTGACATTTCTTGTCCTGGTCTGTCATCTATGGTTAAATTTTAAAAACACTTGGCTCAGTTGATCAACATGACATAATTAAGTGTAGCATGTAAGACCCAAAACCTTTTTTCAAAGATCAAGGTCACACTTTCAATTTGTTTGATATTGTGTGTCTGGTCTGTGACTTTGCTTTTAACTTGGCTCAATTTATCAAGATGACATGACGACATATCATAAGTAAGACCTAGACCCATACCTCAAAGGTTAAGGTCACACTTTTAGTATGTTTGACAACACTTTGAATCTGTTTGAGATTTCAAGTCCGTCCTTTAACTTTATCATACATGGATGGATTTCAAAAACACTTGGCTCAATTTACCAACAATTGATCTGTAACTTTGTCTTACAATTAGGGATTTTAAATAGCTTGACACAAGTGATCAGCATGTCATGATGATGTTTCAGCAGCATTTAACTGTTGAAATACCAAGATTATTACATCAGATGTCATGGTCAAGGTTACACAAAGGTCAGGGTCACGCTTTAATGTAAAAAACTTGAAATTGCTTGTCTAGTCTGAAACATCAGTCCATTACTCTATTATAACATAATTATATTGTTATTTTTCAATGACCATTTGGGGGGTCATGTGACACTTACCAGTGACATTTCTTGTTTTAAAATAAAGTTTATGCCTTTGATAATATGAAAATATTGTCTTCACCGCAGACTTCCAAAAGTGATCCTGCTTCACTCGGTATCTTCCATTTTTACTGACTGTCCAGCGCTCTTTCCTCGCATATATTACTTTCTTACTGTCAATAAGAGCAGAGTATACTTAGGTGTAACATGGATCTTACATAAAAATATAATATGCATAAGTGTTTCTGATAAGCGCTTTTATTGGGGTATTTAAGCATTGAAATTTCTGAATAGAGCATTGAAATTTAAATTAAGGGGTAAAATAAACATTGGTTATTCTCAATAGTCAGTGTTGATTAGGTTGTTTTCAATGGCAATATGATAAGAATGTTCATTTTTACCCTTAAGGTTTTGAAAATAAGCATTGCATACTAATTTAAGGGGTAAAATACTCAGTTGAAGCACTGACGCATACAGTAAATGATACATGTTGTGAATACAGACCAATGTCTAATTGCTTATCTCTATTACAGGAGCTAACCCCTACCCCACATGGGAGCATGTAGTGTTTACAGCGCCTCATAATGTACATACAGACATTAAAGGGAAGACCAGGCTTGACAATTGGACTGATGGAACATGGAGAGACTTGATAGAAGACTTTAAAAAAAAAATATGACTCTTTCATTTTTCTCAACATTTGAAATCATCACATACACAATGTAGATTTAGTAAAATTTCTAAGGAAACTAGTCAATGTAAAGTCCCCATTGAGGGCATGCACTGATATATACATGGACTTCTTTATATTATATTGCTAATCAGTTCGAATATCTTTCTTTATAATTGTAGATACTTCACTAAACTAAAATATTAATGGCTTAGAGTCAAACTAGTCCAAGTATCATATATATAATTAAATAATACTAGTTGTGTGCTAAGTCTTCAATATTTTATTTTTTTTATATTTTTTTTAATGGGGTTTAACGCCATTTTCAACACATTTCAGGTTAAATATGGCATATCCAGTTTTACTGGTGGAGGACGACCTTATAAGGTAAGTGATATTGAGAGGGTGTCTTAGATCACTCAGCCATTGAAGACCCCAAGTCCTCAATATCAGTAACCCCATGTGGTTCTGGCTAAGAATAGGATCATTGTCAATCTCTGCAAAGGGGTAGGAATCCTCCAGGGTGTCACGTTCATTATACATTATAATGTGTTGGTATGCTGTAAAACCCCATTCAATACCAGTATGTCTTTTTTTTTTTTAGATATTATTCCCCTCTACATGCATATTGCTAATTAAGGATTGTTAGTGCATGAACATCCATTTTTGACATTAACCTTTAAAGGAACACTTTGCAGAGTTGAAATTAATATTTACTCATGTACTTCATAATCAATTATGAACAGTTATTAGCTTGACTATTCGAAGAATAAAGAGAATTATTATATATCATCAAGAATGCTTCAATCTGATTGGTTGAAACCAAACTAATCAGGTCAAATAAAATGAACTATTGACCACTTGTTCCTTCAAAAATGAATTATTGACCACTTATTCTGTCAAAACCAGTTTTACCTGGTTACCGAGTAAATAGTTCAAACGAAGTGTTCTTCCGTTCATGTTGATAGTACAGTAAAACTGACACTGAAGTACTACTTTTTTAACACTAAATTACAATTAAACCATTTTCCACAACTGATATGTTTATATAGTGACATCAGTTTGTATATGTATTAGCGTTGATGATGTTATTTTGATCAAGAGTGGATCCAGCATAGCTAAATACTGGTGACATTGTGATTTACCTTTTTTATTGTTATTCAATATAACCAAACAACTATCTACCTTTTTAGTGGTCAATGATTAAAATTATTTATCTTTGGAAAATGACTATTGACCCAAAGCCGTGAACTATTAACCCCTACTGCGTCTCGGTCAATAGTTTCCTGCTTTGAGTCAATAGTAATTTTCCTTGGATAAAGAGTTTTAACCATTGACCGCTAAAATGGTAGATAGTTGTATACTATTCTATTCACTTGGGCGTCGGCATCACACCTTGGTTAAAGTTTTGCATGCAAGTCCCTATCTTAGTAACCATTGCATGTATTGACTTGAAACTTTACACAAGACTTCCTAGTTATCAAATCTACTACAATAATGAAGTTAGATAACTCTTGCATGAATATAAAACAATTTATTGCCCTTGGTTGACTTAAAAAATCTGGAAAGATTTGCGTGCAAGTACCATCAAGTCCATATCTCACCAACCACTTATTGTATTTGATTAAATCTTCACACAAGACTTCCCAGTCATCAAACCTACTACAGTTACTAAGGTAGATAACTCCAGGATGACTATAATGCAAAATGTTTGCCCTTGTTTAACTTATAAATTTTTGTTGAAGTTTTGCGTGCAAGTGCGATCAAGTCCACATCTCACCAACCACTAAATGTATTTGAATGAAACTTCACACAAGACTTCCAAGTCATCAAACCTAAGTTAGATAACTCTTGCATGAATATAATCGTCTCACACCACTATTACATTTCCCATAGGGCTCCATTGTAACATTTATGTTCAAAACAGAGTGAAAAATTAAATTCTGCAGCATGTGTCTGGGCTCAAATTCTTCATTGGTTCAAGATATGCAATTATAAAGAAAAAAAGTATACCTTGACCAGGTTTTTTTTTTTTAAATTCAATGCTTTTGTGAGACCTATCAATTTCCAGAGTAACGATATGTCAACTATTCGCTCTAGATGCGGTTCGAACCAACAATTCTGAAATGACACAGAATTGTCCAGAAAGCTGGTATCAGCATCAAATTTTTTAGTGGTGATTTCTAAAATACTGACCATTTAACTCATGCTAGCAAAAAACAAAACACTGCAGTACAAAGCCCTGAAAAAAGAAGAAAAAGAGAACTAAAGTTTTATTTCTACCTCCTTCATCTGTAGGTCCGGAGTACTCAAGGGAGATAATAGTGGTGTGAGTCCTGAAGAGGACTTTCTTTTTAAATTTAAGATTCTAAATTTGCATATTATGTAACAATACTCAATACAAGTTCAATAAAGCTAAATGCATCCCCATATCTGAACTAGTTCTGAAATAAAATAAGTTTTAGTGACCCATGGTTTCAGTCAAAATGCTGCCATTTCATGTAAAAAAGTAAGAATTCACAACCCTACAGTCTAAATTTCATGATAACTTGACCAATTGTATCTAAAAAGGTCTGAAACTTTCACAACTACATGGTAAAATGAAAAGGTGTCTGAAAATGGGAAGAAAAACAGACATCTTGATTACAAAAAAAATGATATTGTGGAACAAAACTTATTAAACTTAACATATTTTAGATAAAATTTCAATATTAGAATGATATGGCAGCAGCACAAGCAAACAATTCGAACTATTTTCATGCTAAAGTACTCCATTACCCTGTCTACACATCAATTCAAATATAAGAAGGGCAACACAGGCTCAATAGATAATGCATACATGACATTCAATGTAAAATTCTGCATATCTATAGCATTTTCTATAAAAATGGAGTACAAGCAAAAACTTTGCCAAATTCAATGATTCGACGCAGAATTTAATGCGACGACAATCGAAAACAGCCGAAGTTAACCGTAAACTGGCCGCTTGGCAAGATTGCAACTACTGCCTTTTCATAATTAAACAATAAAAATTAGTACAAACTCCCGTTCCACTGTAAATATGCAATTTATTTCATTTTGCAAACAATTCTATTTTTGTATTCAGAAATAAGTGGGTGGGGTAATAAATTAATGTAAATATCAGCTTAAAATTTACAATCTGAGCAATAAGTATGCCCACTGGAATTCAGTGTGATCTTGCAGATACTTCAACCTGAATTAAGGGTTGGTAGTTTTACAGAAATATGGCAAAACCACACATGATGGAGAGAGTGTCACAAATGGGATCTGTCTATGAGGATAGGTGTTCATGAAATATGAGACTGGACACTGCTCATAAACCTAAACTTAGGGCAAGGAAACACCAAAATGACCATCTATAGAGTAAACCAGCATTCTGCCGTGCATTAGACATGATGTATCTCTCTTTTTGTTTCCACATTTAACAGAATACTCAATCATACATGGATAACATGAATATCAAGAAATTGACATATATACAAAGTTTGGTCAATGTGTGTAATCTCTATCATAAATGCATGAAAAAAAATGCAAATCTGCACCATCAGTTATATTGAAATGTTTAAAAACTCAGATTGTGTTCAACTATTCATAACATGTCCAAATTATAGTTTAATACCTTCTATTTAAAGAAATCAGCATTCCTCAACACTGCAACATGCAGATCTATCAGTTTCTGTTAACGTCTCACACCACTATTACATTTCCCATAGGGCTCCATTGTAACATTTATGTCCAAAACAGAGTGAAAAATTAAATTCTGCAGCATGTGTCTGGGCTCAAATTCTTCATTGGTTCAAGATATGCAATTATAAAGAAAAAAAAGTATACCTTGACCAGGTTGTTTTTTTTTTAAATTCAATGCTTTTGTTAGACCTATCAATTTCCAGAGTAACGATATGTCAACTATTCGCCCTAGATGCGGTTCGAACTAACAATTCTGAAATGACACAGAATTGTCCAGAAAGCTGGTATCAGCATCAAATTTTTTAGTGGTGATTTCTAAAATACTGACCATTTAACTCATGCTAGCAAAAAACAAAACACTGCAGTACAAAGCCCTGAAAAAAGAAGAAAAAGATAACTAAAGTTTTATTTCTACCTCCTTCATCTGTAGGTCCGGAGTACTCAAGGGAGATAATAGTGGTGTGAGTCCTGAATGCAAATTATTGCCCTGGTTTGACTTAGAAATTCTGGTAAAAGTTTTGCGTGCAAGTACCATCTAGTCCATATCTCACCAACCACTCAATGTATTTGGTTAAAATTTCACTTCCCAGTCATCAAACATACTAAAATAACTAAGTGAGATAACTATTGCATGAATATAATGAAAATTATTACCCTTCTTTGACTTTTGAGTTTTGAGTGCAAGTATCATCAAGTCCATATCACAACACCACTCAATGAATTTGATTGAAACATTATGTATGGCATTGTAGTCATGAAACAAACTAGATTTATCAAGTGGAGTATCTCTTGTCAGATTTATGTGTGCAAATTATGGCCTTTGCTTGACTTAATAATTGTATAACTCGGCAGCCCTGCATGTATTGGATTAAAACTTCATACAAGGTATTGCAGTTATAAGATTAATCTTATTTGCTTGGATTTGTCATCGGTCTCAATTAAATATGTACTTTTGTGACAAATATTTGTCAAGTGTGCTGTTTTATCAACAGCTCATGTTATAAAAATAGTTGTGTCACTCTAGTTTGGAAATCGTGAGTAAAAACATATTTTGAGAAATATAAATGTATGATTTCTGTAGGTTGTGTTCTATCAAACTTATGAAACTGATTAAAATAAAATATTTTCTACTTTTTGTCATATGTTACAGTGAACGTGTGATATACATATATGATAACTTTGCTTAACAAAAATGGAATGTCAAAATTGCCATGTTTTCTTTTTAAGATAAGCTAAGTGAGTTGTGCACATCATATTATTAAACATTTTTTCCTTACGTTAAAATTCTTCCATGACTGTTGATATCTGCAGAGTGGTAGGAATCCTCTAAATGGTGTTGTGTACATTACCGGGTATATCATTTTTGTTAAGTTTAATTTTGGTTAAATAGTTCCGGTGTGCCAATATGTGTGATGGCAGTAATCAGGCCGTTGGTTAAATAGTTCCAGGGTGCCATTATGAGTAATGGCAGTAATCAGACTGTTGGTTAAATAGTTCCAGGGTGCCATTATGAGTAATGGCAGTAATCAGACTGTTGGTTAAATAGTTCCAGGGTGCCAATATGTGTGATGGCAATAATCGGACCGTTGGTTAAATAGTTCCAGGGTGCCAATATGTGTGATGGCAATAATCAGACCGTTGGTTAAATAGTTCCAATGTGGCAATATGTGTGATGGCAATAATCAGACCGTTGGTTAAATAGTTTCAGGGTGCCGATATGTGTGATGGCAATAATCAGACCGTTGGTTAAATAGTTCCAGGGTGCCAATATGTGTGATGGCAATAATCAGACCGTTGGTTAAATAGTTCCAACGTGCCAATGTGTGTGATGGCAATAATCAGACCGTTGGTTAAATAGTTCCAGGGTGCCAATATGTATGATGGCAATAATCAGACCGTTAGTTAAATAGCTCCAGGGTGCCAATATGTGTGATGGCAATAATCAGACCGTTGGTCAAATAGCTCAAGGGTGCCAATATGTGTGATGGCAATAATCAGACCATTGCAGTTCACTTGTATCATAAGAGGAGACAAATTGAAAAAGGGTTCTCCATGGTCAAAGGTGTTGTTGTCCAACGATTGCCTACCTCTCATCACCGAGGTTGTGGTTTCAAACTATACTTTGTCTCAAAACTAAAGAGAAAATATCCCTGTTACTTGTGAAAGGATGATGGGTCTACTCAGATGCATTCCAAGTCTTCTTTCAACAATAAAACAGGATAAGTCATATAATCTGTTTATTGTTGAAATGGTGCTGACATCATTCTTTTACAAACTGAGTAATGGATAGACTTCACTTATGCTCTACAGCTATCAAGGTTCTAAGTTCATTCTGTGTTTTTATTTGTTGATTGTTTTTTTACAGTTTGTATGTACATGGAGAGTGAGTCTGGAATCTTTCCTCCTGTTTGCATTGTATAACTTTTATGTATGATATATTGTAAAACCTCAATTCATTATTCCATGAATGTAAGATTTATTGAGCATACATGAAATGGGACAATGCGGATATCAGAGGGACAAAGTCCAATACTATGTCCCCCTTTTGCTGTGCAGAAGGGGATAGAAAAGATAAATGGATTGGAACCAGGTTGACATTAACATATCTACATTGAATGTTGTTTTTGTTACCATGTAAACTAATGTATATACAATCAATCTGTGATATTGTTATTTTTTACTGTTTTTCTTCGAGGGAACAATAATTTGATTACTTGTAATATTGATAAATCTTTTAACAAGAACAGTATATACCATGAAATATATATTTTAGTGGTATGAATCATTTCATGTTTTTATGCATCAACTAACATTTAGTTTGTGTTGTTTAACCCGACTATACACTTGTTACACTCAGAGACTTTGAAAAAGCACCACTTAATAAAGCTTTTTTTATTGCAGAAAATATCATTTGATTTCAAAGAAAGATTATATACAATAAGAGTGCCATCTCTGTCTTCTACAGTCAAAATTTCATGACTGAGACTTGAATTTTTTATGCATTTTTTCCATTTTTCAAAGCTATCCCAAAATATGAAAACTCACAGGCTTCAGTAGTGAGTGCATGTATCCAGGCAAATGGTTCATACACTTGTTATTGAGCCTGTGAATTTTGGGGAAGGCTTTGGAAAATGGAAAAAAAAATGCATAAAAATTTCAAGTCTCAGTCATGAAATTTTGACACTAGAAGGCAGAGATAGCCCTCTTAACGTGAATAAACTTTCTTTGAAATCGGATGACATTTTCTGTACTAAAAATACCTGTATATAAGTGGTGCATTTTCAAAGTCCTTGATTATCTCCATATTATGTTGAATGAAAAAAAGGCTGTTATCACAAAGAAATGGTACAAGATGTTGGCTCTTACCTGATTCATATTACAGGTAGCTCAAATAAGCATATAATATATGCAAGTAAAAAATGCTTAAAATGACTGTTAGCTAGAACTGTTATGTTTTGACTGCTAGGCATTTCCCATTGGATCAGGATATCGGACAACTAAGTGGCATTTGAACTCTCAAATCTATAAGTTTAGAAAAGCCTGAAAATTGGATACTTGAAATGCAAAGAATAGTCTTAATTGTCAGAAAAGAGGACTGGGTGATACTGAGAACAGTGCTGCCAGTTGTTTTACTCATTTTAGAAACATTTCAGTACATCATTGTCAAGGCTGATATTCATCAGGTATTACCACTCAGCCAATTAATCACATATATGTTCTGACATCATGGGCTGTCCATAGTTAAACACGTATGAATATGTTCTGACATCACGGGCTGTCCATAGTTGAACATGTATGAATAAACCACATATATGTTCTGACATCACGGGCTGTCCATAGTTGAAAACGTATGAATAAACCACATATATGTTTTGACATCACGGGCTGTCCATAGTTGAAAACGTATGAATAAACCACATATATGTTTTGACATCACGGGCTGTCCATAGTTAAACACGTATGAATAAACCACATATATGTTCTGACATCACGGGCTGTCCATAGTTAAACACGTATGAATAAACCACATATATGTTCTGACATCATGGGCTGTCCATAGTTGAAAATGTATGAATAAACCACATATATGTTCTGACATCACGGGCTGTCCATAGTTAAACATGTATGAATAAACAACATATATGTTGACATTATGGGCTGTCCATAATTAGACATGTATGACTAACCACATATACATTCTGACATCACAGGCTGTCCACTGTTTAACATGTATGTGATATACCTTGTATCATCATAGTTTTTCAAATATTTTAGTTTGTACAATGTTTGTGTATCAAAAATGTTGTCTGTGTCAGAGTTGACTGTTTACTGAAGAAATACATATTAAATTGTGCAGTACATGTTTGTTAATACTTTTTCTTGTACTTCCTTCCCTTGCTCATCATCATTCAAGTATAAAGTAACACGTGTGTATCCAACACACAGAGGTAAATTAATGTATTAGTAAGAATGTAAGAGTTGATTCTAGTTCAGTAGCTAGGGAGTGTAGAGGATGTTTTGTGAAAGGATAGTTCAGTAACATGGGTAACACCAGAATGAAGAGGATGTGTTGTGACAGTAACACAGGAATGTAGAGGATGTGTTGTGACAGGATAGTTCAGGAATGTAGAGGATGTGTTGTGACAGGATAATTCAGTAACAGGAATGTAGAGGATGTGTTGTGACAGCATAGTTCAGGAATGTAGAGAATGTGTTGTGACAGTATAGTTCAGGAATGTAGAGGATATGTTGTGACAGTAACACAGGAATGTAGAGGATGTGTTGTGACAGGATAGTTCAGTAACAGAGGAATGTAGAGGATGTGTTGTGACAGCATAGTTCAGGAATGTAGAGGATGTGTTGTGACAGTAACAGAGGAATGTAGAGGATGTGTTGTGACAGGATAGTTCAGTAACAGAGGAATGTAGAGGATGTGTTGTGACAGCATAGTTCAGGAATGCAGAGGATGTGTTGTGACAGCATAGTTCAGGAATGTAGAGGATGTGTTGTGACAGTAACAGAGGAATGTAGAGGATGTGTTGTGACAGCATAGTTCAGGAATGTTGAGGATGTGTTGTGACAGTAACAGAGGAATGTAGAGGATGTGTTGTGACAGGATAGTTCAGGAATGTTGAGGATGTGTTGTGACAGTAACAGAGGAATGAAGAGGATGTGTTGTGACAGCATAGTTCAGGAATGTAGAGGATGTGTTGTTACAGTAACAGAGGAATGTAGAGGATGTGTTGTGACATGATAGTTCAGTAACAGAGGAATGTAGAGGATGTGTTGTGACAGCATAGTTCAGGAATGTAGAGGATGTGTTGTGACAGCATAGTTCAGGAATGTAGAGGATGTGTTGTGAAAGTAACAGAGGAATGTAGAGGATGTGTTGTGACAGGATAGTTCAGTAACAGAGGAATGTAGAGGATGTGTTGTGACAGCATAGTTCAGGAATGTAGAGGATGTGTTGTGACAGTAACAGAGGAATGTAGAGGATGTGTTGTGACAGCATAGTTCAGGAATGTAGAGGATGTGTTGTGACAGTAACAGAGGAATGAAGAGGATGTGTTGTGACAGGATAGTTCAGGAATATAGAGGATGTGTTGTGACAGGATAGTTCAGGAATGTAAAAGGATGTGTTGTGACAGAATAGTTCAGGAATGGAGAGGATGTGTTGTGACAGCATAGTTTAGGAATGTAGAGGATGTGTTGTGACAGCATAGTTTAGGAATGTAGAGGATGTATGTGTTGTGACAGCATAATTTAGGAATGTAGAGGATGTATTGTGACAGCATAGTTTAGGAATGTAGAGGATGTGTTGTGACAGCATAGTTCAGGAATGTAGAGGATGTGTTGTGACAGTAACAGAGGAATGTAGAGGATGTGTTGTGACAGGATAGTTCAGTAACAGAGGAATGTAGAGGATGTGTTGTGACAGCATAGTTCACGTATGTAGAGGATGTGTTGTGACAGTAACAGAGGAATGTAGTGGATGTGTTGTGACAGCATAGTTCAGGAATGTAGAGGATGTGTTGTGACAGCGTAGTTCAGGAATGTAGAGGATGTGTTGTGACAGTAACAGAGGAATGTAGAGGATGTATTGTGACAGTAACACAGGAATGTAGAGGATGTGTTGTGACAGGATAGATTTTTAACACATCCCACCCATAGTGTGCTATTACTTTAGTTTATACTAATATATTTTAGCTTGATTAAGAAGAAGACTCGGAGCTTATATGAACCTTTTCCTTGGTAGAACCAGAACTGACTGTTGTTTTTTAAGACATCTGGTTGAGACGGGGATCAAACCCGCAATTTCTAGCATGGGCAGCCAACTCTTATTATCTGCACTACTGCCCCGTTTATAGTTTGCTATTGAACTGGACTTGCATGTTCCAATTTTATTTTTTTTTAACATATTTATTGCAACAAAGTGGCAATTTATTCATATAGAGATATAATTATTTTTAGTGACTGCACAGAATAAAACAGCCTATATGTTTTGACAGCAAGAAAGTGATTCATAGTGTACTGTTGTTACACAACTGTGACAGAATAAATTAATGAAAAAAGTGGATATTGGTTTATGTTTTGGATGAGAGAAAAAAAGTTCAATTATGACAAGGACATAATGAAGTCTCGGTAATAAGCTTTCTAATGCATAAACGAATGGTTGTAGGAATTACATATAGCTGTATTTGGAATTACCAGTAACATGTGCAGTAACAAATAACCAGAAACAGAACAAGAAGCAATGTCTTTCCAAAAGTACAGGACCAGAAAAAAATGAATACTTAAAAAAACACACTAAAAGGTTAGCAAAAGAACCAGATTGACTGTCAGATGGAGAGTTATATATTAACTGATAAATATTGGATTTTTTTAGCACATTATGTATTTGATTACTATATTTTCTGCATAATATCTTTTGTAATTTGAATAAATCATTAGATTAAAATAGGGTAGAAATTATGTATCTCCACTTCCTATTGGTACTTTCAACAAGGTTTTGAAACTGCAGATACTAACGTTACAAAATAAAAACAAAATTCAAGATAAAGAAAGGGTCCCAACTCTGCAAATATTTGTTGTTCCAGGAGCGACAATTACACATAGTGTAACATCATAAAGTGACATGTTGTTCAGGTGGAAAAATCCTAATGATGTCATCTTTGAGATGGTATTCAAAGTCAAATGGCCAGGACCAATTAGCTCAGTCAGTAATGCGTCCTATCAATCCAGGGGTCGTGAGTTTGAATCCCTGCCCAGCAAGTCTCCGTGATAATAGATATATGACATTGTGTCTTGTATCATTCATCATCATTCTCATCACCGATTCAAGTGGGAAAGTTATCAGTTACTTGCGGAGATGGGGTGTGCTACAGTATTGGTTAACCTTTCAGGAAACCGTGGTTATGTTCACTGATTGTCTGTTACATGTAGCCCTCAATGGCATAAAAAGATGCTAAATATGCAATCAAAGTCAAAAACGATATAAGTTACATTATTCTGACACTGGGTCTACCTCTACAGAACAAATCTCGCATGTCCTCATGAATTCTGAACAAAATTAAGACCAACCCAGAAACCAAATCACAACCACATGAAAGTCAAGTCTCGAAGCATGTCAATCACACCACTCTGCAAAGGTCAGGGTGCGTTTTACAAAAAAACATACAACAAAAAGTTGTTGTAAACGTATATCAACACTTATTCATAATAATTTTAATATTCAAAGAAAGGAATCCAAAATTGCTTAATCACACAGAAAATGATAGATTTTCTAGAAATACAATCATACCAATCTAAATTTAAACAAACATGTAATTGTCAACTTGATTTACAGCGATTTTTATGGAAACTTATTTTGTGAAACGCAGCCCAAATTTACAAAATATGTAGTTCATCATCTTGAATATATAGAGCCACAAGAACAATACATGTAAAGAGCTTAAAAGAAGCATACCCTTCAATATTTCATTTATGGAGCACATCTCTTGGTATTTCTTCATTAACATTTCATTTATGGAGCACATCTCTTGGTGTTTCTTCATTAACATTTCATTTATGGAGCACATCTCTTGGTATTTCTTCATTAATATTTCATTTATGGAGCACATCTCTTGGTATTTCTTCATTAACATTTCATTTATGGAGCACATCTCTTGGTATTTCTTCATTAATATTTCATTTATGGAGCACATCTCTTGGTATTTCTTCATTAACATTTCATTTATGGAGCACATCTCTTGGTATTTCTTCATTAATATTTCATTTATGGAGTTCATCTCTTGGCATTTCTTCATTAACATTTCATTTATGGAGTACATCTCTTGGCGTCTCTTCATTAACATTTCTTTATGGAGTACCAGTACATCTCTTGGCGTCTCTTCATTAACATTTCATTTATGGAGTACATCTCTTGGCATCTCTTCATTAACATCTCATTTATAGAGTACTGGTACATCTCTTGGCATCTCTTCATTAACATTTCATTTATGGAGTACATCTCTTGGCGTCTCTTCATTAACATTTCATTTATGGAGTACATCTCTTGGCGTCTCTTCATTAACATTTCATTTATGGAGTACATCTCTTGGTATTTCTTCATTAACATTTCATTTATGAAGTACATCTTTTGGCGTCTCTTCATTAACATTTCATTTATGGAGTACATCTCTTGGCATTTCTTCATTAACATTTCATTTATGGGTTACATCTCCTGGCATCTCTTCATTAACATTTCATTTATGGAGTACATCTGGTATTTCTTCATTAACATTTCATTTATGGGGTACATCACCTGGCATTTCTTCATTAACATTTCATTTATGGGGTACATCTCCTGGCATTTCTTCTTTAACATTTCATTTATGGTACCATTTCTTGATTAAAATTTCATTTATGGAGTACATCTCCTGGTATTTCTTCATTTACATTTCATTAATGGAGTACATCTCCTGGTATTTCTTCATTAACATTTCATTTATGGGGTACATCTTTTGGCATTTCTTCATTAATATTTCATTTATGGGGTACATCTCCTGGCATTTCTTCATTAACATTTCATTTATGGGGTACATCTTTTGGCATTTCTTCATTAATATTTCATTTATGGAGTACATCTCCTGGTATTTCTTCATTAATATTTCATATATTTAACATTTCATTGATGGGGTACATCTCCTGGTATATCTTTATTAACATTTCATTTATAGAGTAGTCTTCATTAATAGTTCATTTATGGGGTACATCTGACATTTCTTCATTTACATTTTATTTATGAAGTACATCCTGGTATTTCTTCATTAATATTTCATATATTTAACATTTCATTTATGGGGTACATCTCCTGGTATTTCTTCATTAACATTTCATTTATGGAGCACATCTCTTGGCATTTCTTCATTAACATTTCATTTATGGAGTACATCTCTTGGCATTTCTTCATTAACATTTCATTTATGGTACCATTTCTTGATTAAAATTTCATTTATGGAGTACATCTCTTGGCATTTCTTCATTAACATTTCATTTATAAGGTACATCTCCTGGTATTTCTTCATTAAAATTTCATTTATGATATACATCTCCTGGTACTTCTTCATTAACGTTTCATTTATGGTACCATTTCTTGATTAAAATAAATTTCATTAATGGAGTACATCTCCTGGTATTGCTTCATTAAAATTTCATTTATGAGGTACATCACTTGGCATTTCTTCATTAACATTTCATTTATAGAGTACATCTCCTGGTATTTCTTCATTAATATTTTATTTATGGTACCATTTCTTGATTAAAATTTCATTTATAGAGTACATCCCCTGGTATTTCTTCATTAATATTTCATTTATGGGGTACATCTCCTGGCATTTCTTCATTAACATTTCATTTATGGAGTACATTTTCTGGTACATCTCCTGGAAAGCTATCAGTTATTTGCGGGGATGGGTGTGCTGGAGTACTGGTTAACCTTTCAGGATTCCAGGAAAATGTTGTTAGATTAACTGAACTGCTTGTTAGCCCTCAATGGCATAAAATGATGCTAAATATTCAAACAAACAAATTTCTTCATAAATTTTGTATATTATAGATCAATTTTAAACATATAATTTATCCCTGCATGTGATGAAAGCCTTCAATAATCCAAACATTTTATAGAATGGGTATTTCCAATGATAAATGGAGATTAAGTAACAATGTTTTAGCACTTTTATTTCAAAATATTTGACAATAAATGAAGAAAGCTACTAAGTAAATGATAATGAGAATATGTTTCCTTTATAACATCATTATTAGGTAGACAATGTTGACAACCAGACCTCATAACTTGATAAAAAATCCTGACCTCGGTTGTACCAAGATGGTCAGTGTTACCATGCATTTATAGTAACCCGACAAAATTACTGTTTATGCAAGTCTGTTTACATTATTGTTGAGTTTTATAATGGTTTCATAGGTAAATGTGACAGATTTGATTCTTTAAACAGAGTAATAAAATGTAGTTTGATTATCTAAATAGAGTAAGTTCTAATTCTTTAAACAGATTTAGTTCGAATTCTTGAAGCCTATATAATGTGTTGCACATGGAACAATCGATTTCCTTTTATTGTTCATATTTCATGTTTAAATATATTTCAAGCCACTAAAAAAAGTCAATATGACACAATTGTTATCTCTGTGGTACATTGTGGTAAGGTGCTGTCACAAGGTCACGTTTCAGGTCATAATGAAAGCTTCAGAACTGCCAAAACATTTTCAGTAACAAGTACATATACTGGAGTAAGAATGATGATTTCTACTTAAAATTAAGTAGATTTAATATTTCATAACTTAGATCTTCCGCCACAAATACAACTGGAATCCATCTATAACTTGAAGTTACAGTTTAAAACTGGGCTTAACCCAATTTAAGCTGACAGTGTCATCAATATCACAGTCGTTCCACAGCACTTACACAATATCAATAGACTTGATCATGATTCAGGACAATTCCATAATCTCCACTTCTCACTATATACATGTAGCTGATCATCTTGTATGTTAAATTACAATGAAGTAAAAAGTCCCTCAGTACGTTTGCATCTTTGAGCTTCCTGGTAAGTCATCCTCGTGCATTCCAGAGCTCTGTGGATAAATAAAATTACAATTTAAAATTTGATAAAAACAGATTGAATAAGAGGAGTACAAGTACAATGAAAAATATAAACAAGAAATGCCACTGGTAAGTGTGACATGCTTCCCAAACTGTCTGTGAAAATATTGATATATTTTATAATAGGTAGCGATTTAAATGTATCCATGAATATCAAGAGCAATGGACTGACATTTCAGACTAGACATGCAATTTCATGTTTTTTTTACAAAAAAGTGTGACCTTGACCTTTGTGTAACCTTGACCTTGACAACTGACCTAAAGGTCTAGGTATTTCTACAGGTAAATGCAGGTGACACATCATTATGACAAGTTGATCACTTTTGTCAAGCTATTTTAAAATCCCTCAATGTAAGACAAAATTACAAAGTTGTTGTCAAAGTGTGATGTTGACCTTTGAGGTATGGGTGTGGGTCTTACGCCTGACACATTATGTCATGCTGATGAATTGGGCCAAGTGTTTTTGAAATGTATCCATAGGTGACAAACTTACAAACCAGACACGAAATCTCAGACTGAAAGTGTCGCTAAATGAAGTTAAATTTTGACCAAGACCTTTGAATTGAGAGTCTGAGTGTTACGTGCAACACATCCTGTTATGTTGATCATTTGTAGTGAGTATCTATAAAATCTATCTATGCATGAAAAATTAACAGGCCAGGCACAAAATATCACAGACTTAAATTGTTGTCATATAGAGTTTATTTTGATGAGCATCATTTTTTGTTATATAATTCCATTTCATTTCTGTCATTTCTGTCATTGTCACAAGCTCTGGCATTGTCACATGATCTCTAAATAATAGAGATCGATTGTGGGATCGATCCTATGACCACTGGGATGTGTGGCCAAAATTCTATCCCACAAACTAACAAGAATACTGAAAAAAATTCAAGGTTAGAACAATTGATTTCTTTTTCTCAAGTTATTTTTTTATAGTTGAGCAACTTGTACATGTACAGTGAACGGAAAAAGAAAGTATACATATCTCTAAACATCGACAGGTCAAGGAACAATAAATGTATTGCATATAAATTTTGTATATTGATATTTCATCATATTGTTGAATCAAAAAACAAATATTTAATTAATTTCAAAGCAAAACAGTAATAAAAAATCAGTTCATTTTCCATCACATGAATAAACTTAGCCAATAATGAAATAATTTTAAAAACCAAAATGTATACTTTCTTTTTCCTTTCAGTGTATTTAGATTTTTTACTTTACCTTTTGTACAAATTGTGGATTAACTGCTATTTCATTATCCATTTCCTTTAATTTTGCATCCAACTGTATACATTTTTGCATCTGAAAAACACATGTCAAATAATGTTTTTTTATTGATATTTTAGTCAATTAAACATCAAGATAAAAATAAACTGTACTTGCAAACCCTGTTAGAAATAAACGATGGAAAAATCCATACAAAATGGTAGAGAATATCATAAATGACCCTATCATGTCATTAAACTGATCAAAGGAAAATAAATAAATTAATAGTATTTTACAACACACCGACATTTGAATAAGAGATGGTGCAAGTTCACTAAGTTTAGCAGATAACCCCATTCCTTCATGTGTTCTAGAGAAGGGAAAAATATGATTCTACTGGTTGTGTCAGAAAAAGTTTCTTTTTTCCCACTATACAATTCTCATTAGGGTATGTTTTGTTGTTCAAAACATTTGTTTCCATTTTTATTTTTTAAAATATTATGCGATTATGACTACAAAAATATTGATTCCGAGTCTTCCAAGCTTATTTATATCTTTTTTAACTACAAATGTGTCTATCAACATGAATGCCCACGCTTTGGAAATCTATTTTCTACAGAAATTTAAGTTGAAAAGGAACCATAACTCCAGTTAAATTTGACCGATGTTGACAAATATCAAACTTGGCCTGTATTTTATAAGTAATACAGCTACACACTCAATAAAATATTAAAAACATAGACCCCTTTAGAAGTTGTTGATCAAAAACAAATATTTTAACTCGGACAGACAGACAAAAACGCGAAGGAACAAACTTAATTCCCCTTCAACATTCTTCAAATAGTGGGGATATAAAATGGTAAAATAGAGTAGCCTTGGTTCACTTACATCTTGGTCTAGTTTCAGAATCATCCTTCCACTATTATATTTCTCTGGGTTATCATGGAAACGTACCATGCCATCTTTCTGATTTATTGTGGCATATATCTCACCGTCTTCTATCTGGTAAACAGCATGTATGTCTTAGTCACACACAACATATATGATATTTATATAGAAAACTACAGTAGAACTTTGATGGCTCGAACCTGATGGGACTGAACAAATTAGTTCGAGTTAAGGGTTTTTCTAGCAAAGAATTGTTCAACATTCTACCACATATTGAAATAGGAACTGGGCCAGGTAAGTGATTCAAGCTATATATGGTGTTCCAGTCATCCATGTTCAAACAAACAAAGTTCTACTGTACATGAATATAAAAAGTAATGTAGCTGTAGTTGCTGAGCCATGGATTTTATACAAAAATATCCACATTTAATTTCTGTTGCATTGATAATACGATTTGATGTATGTAATTATTGTGTATATTTCTGACATTCTCTCACAAATCTCAATCTCACTTATATCTAAAAATGTTTAACAATAAAAAGATTGACCATCCTACTCCCACATAGTGTATCTTACCGTCCTACTCCCACATGGTGTATATTACTGTCCTACTCCCACAGAGTGTATCTTACTATCCTACTCCCACATAGTGTATCTTACCATCCTACTCCAACATAGTGTATCTTACCATCCTACTCCAACATAGGTGTATCTTACCATCCTACTCCAACATGGTGTATCTTACCATCCTACTCCCACATGGTGTATCTTACCCTCCTACTCCCACATGGTGCATATTACCGTCCTACTCCCACATGGTGTATATTACCATCCTACTCCCACATAGTGTATCTTACCGTCCTACTCCCACATGGTGTAAATTACCGTCCTACTCCCACATGGTGTAAATTACCGTCCTACTCCCACAGAGTGTATCTTACCATCCTACTCCAACAAAGTGTATCTTACCATCCTACTCCCACATAGTGTATCTTACCATCCTACTCCCACATGGTGTATCTTACCGTCCTACTCCCACATGGTGCATATTACCATCCTACTCCCACATAGTGTTTTTTTACTGTCTTACTCCCACATAGTGTATCTTACCATCCTACTCCCACATAGTGTATATTACCAACCTACTCCCACATAGTGTATCTTACCATCCTACTCCCACATAGTGTATCTTACCGTCCTACTCCCACAAAGTGTATCTTACCGTCCTACTCCCACATGGTGCATATTACCATCCTACTCCCACATAGAGTTTTTTACCGTCTTACTCCCACATAGTGTATCTTACCGTCCTACTCCAACATAGTGTATATTACCAACCTACTCCCACATAGTGTATCTTACCGTCCTACTCCCACAAAGTGTATCTTACCGTCCTACTCCCACATGGTATATATTACCGTCCTACTCCCACATGGTGTATCTTACCGTCCTACTCCCACATGGTATATATTACCGTCCTATTCCCACATGGTGTATATTACCGTCCTACTCCCACATGGTGTATATTACCATCTTACTCCCACATGGTGTATCTTACTGTCCTACTCCAACATGGTGTATATTACTGACCTACTCCCATAGAGTTATCTTACTGTCCTACTCCTACATAGTGTATCTTACCGTCCTACTCCCACATAGTGTATCTTACCGTCCTACTCCCACAAAGTGTATCTTACCATCCTACTCCCACATAGTGTATCTTACCGTCCTACTCCCACATAGTGTATCTTACCCTCCTACTCCCACAGTGTATATTACCGTCCTACTCCCACATAGTGTATCTTACCGTCCTACTCCCACATAGTGTATCTTACCATCCTACTCCCACATAGTGTATATTACCGTCCTACTCCCACATAGTGTATCTTACCATCCTACTCCAACATAGTGTATCTTACCGTCCTACTCCCACATAGTATATCTAACCATCCTATTCCCACATAGTGTATATTACGGTCCTACTCCAATATAGTGTATCTTACTGTCCTACTCCCACATAGTGTATCTTACCGTCGTACTCCCACATAGTGTATCTTACTGTCCTACTCCCACATTGTGTATATTAACGTCCTACTCCCACATAGTGTATCTTACCATCCTACTCCCACATGGTATATATAACTGTCCTACTCCCATAGAGTTATCTTACCATCCTACTCCTACATAGTGTATATAACCGTCCTACTCCCACATAGTGTATATTACCATCTTACTCCCACATAGTGTGTATTACCGTCTTACTCCCCCATAGTGTATATTACCATCTTACTCCCACATAGTGTATATTACTGTCCTACTTCCACATAGTGTATATTACCGTCCTACTCCCACACAGTGTATCTTACCATCCTACTCCTACATAGTGTATCTTACCGTCCTACTCCCACATAGTGTATCTTACCGTCCTACTCCCACAAAGTGTATCTTGCGGTCCTACTCCCACATAGTGTATCTCACCATCCTACTCCCACAGTGTATATTACAATCCTACTCCCACATAGTGTATCTTACTGTCCTACTCCCAAAGTGTATATTACCGTCCTACTCCCACACAGTGTATCTTACCATCCTACTCCCACATAGTGTATCTTACCGTCCTACTCCCACATAGTGTATCTTACCATCCTACTCCCACAAAGTGTATCTTGCCGTCCTACTCCCACATAGTGTATCTTACCGTCCTACTCCCACAGTGTATATTACCGTCCTACTCCCACATAGTGTATCTTACCGTCCTACTCCCACAGTGTATATTACCGTCGTACTCCCACATAGTGTATCTTACCGTCCTACTCCCACATAGTGTATCTTACTGTCCTACTCCCACATTGTGTATATTACCGTCCTACTCCCACATAGTGTATCTTACCATCCTACTCCCACATGGTATATATTACTGTCCTACTCCCATAGAGTTATCTTACCATCCTACTCCTACAAAGTGTATATAACCGTCCTACTCCCACATAGTGTATATTACCATCTTACTCCCACATAGTGTGTATTACCGTCTTACTCCCCCATAGTGTATATTACCATCTTACTCCCACATAGTGTATATTACTGTCCTACTTCCACATAGTGTATATTACCATCCTACTCCCACACAGTGTATCTTACCATCCTACTCCTACATAGTGTATCTTACCGTCCTACTCCCACATAGTGTATCTTACCGTCCTACTTCCACAAAGTGTATCTTGCCGTTCTACTCCCACATAGTGTATCTTACCGTCCTACTCCCAAAGTGTATATTACCGTCCTACTTCCACACAGTGTATCTTACCATCCTACTCCCACATAGTGTATCTTGTCGTCCTACTCCCACATAGTGTATCTTACCGTCCTACTCCCACAAAGTGTATCTTGCCGTCCTACTCCCACATAGTGTATCTTACCGTCCTACTCCCACAGTGTATATTACCATCCTACTCCCACATAGTGTATCTTACCGTCCTACTCCCACAGTGTATATTACCGTCCTACTCCCACATAGTGTATCTTACCGTCCTACTCCCACATAGTGTATCTTACCGTCCTACTCCCACATAGTATATCTAACCGTCCCATTCCCACATAGTGTATATTACCGTCCTACTCCAATATAGTGTATCTTACTGTCCTACTCCCACAGTGTATCTTACCGTCCTACTCCCACATAGTGTATCTTACAGTCCTACTCCCACATGGTGTATATTACCGTCCTACTCCCACATAGTGTATCTTACCGTCCTACTCCAACATGGTATATATTACTGTCCTATTCCCATAGAGTTATCTTACCGTCCTACCCCTACATAGTGTATATTACCGTCTTACTCCCACATAGTGTATATTACCATCTTACTCCCCCATAGTGTATATTACCATCTTACTCCCACATAGTGTATATTACTGTCCTACTTCCACATAGTGTGTATTACCGTCCTACTCCCACATAGTGCATCTTACCGTCCTACTCCCACATGGTATATATTACTGTCCTACTCCCATAGAGTTATCTTACCGACCTACTCCTACATAGTGTATATAACCGTCCAACTCCCACATAGTGTATATTACCGTCTTACTCCCACATAGTGTATATTACCATCCTACTCCCACATAGTGTATATTACCATCCTACTCCCACATAGTGTATCTTACCGTCCTACTCCCACAAAGTGTATCTTACCATCCTACTCCCACATAGTGTATCTTACCGTCCTACTCCCACAGTGTATATTACCGTCCTACTCCCACATAGTGTATCTTACTGTCCTACTCCCACAGTGTATCTTACCGTCCTACTCCCACATAGTGTATCTTACCGTCCTACTCCCACATGGTGTATATTACCGTCCTACTCCCACATAGTGTATCTTACCGTCCTACTCCAACATGGTATATATTACTGTCCTATTCCCATAGAGTTATCTTACCGTCCTACTCCTACATAGTGTATACAACCGTCCTACTCCCACATAGTGTATATTACCGTCTTACTCCCACATAGTGTATATTACCATCTTACTCCCCCATAGTGTATATTACCATCTTACTCCCACATAGTGTATATTACTGTCCTACTTCCACATTGTGTATATTACCGTCCTACTCCCACATAGTGTATCTTACTGTCCTACTCCCACATGGTATATATTACTGTCCTACTCCCATAGAGTTATCTTACCGGCCTACTCCTACATAGTGTATATAACCGTCCAACTCCCACATAGTGTATATTACCGTCTTATTCCCACATAGTGTATATTACCATCCTACTCCCACATAGTGTATATTACCATCCTACTCCCACATAGTGTACATTACTGTCTTACTCCAACATAGTGTATATTCTGTCTTATTCCCACATAGTGTATATTACCGTCTTACTCCCACATAGTGTATATTACCGTCCTACTCCCACATAGTGTATATTACCGTCTTACTCCCACATAGTGTATATTACCATCCTACTCCCACATAGTGTATATTACCGTCTTACTCCCACATAGTGTATATTACCATCCTACTCCCACATATTGTATATTAGTTAATTAGCTTCCTACTCCCAGATAGTGTATCTTACTGTCCTACTCCAGCACAGTGTATCTTACCATCCTACTCCCACATAGTGTATATTACCGTCCTACTCCCACATAGTGTATCTTAATTCTAAATTCAATTATAATTTTCTTAATGCTTTACATCCTATTCTTTCTGGAAATACTAAACTAATATTAAACTTTTAAGAGTATGACATTGAATTAATGAGATGTGAGCTACAGAAAAACATATAATGTAGGTTCAAAAAGAGAGCTGCATCGCGATGGTAAATATACATTTATGTACATGTGTATCCAACACTGAAACTAAACCTGTATTCAATCGTGTGCATAATCATATATCTCAATAACTTTATAGTCACCATATGAAGAACATATTTTTCAGCATCTTTTGCACTGGACAGTTTCACTCTGTTGGCCATATCAGTCAGGGAAAGTGTTAAAAATGTCTGAAATAAATATTTTTTAATGTAAACTACAGGTTTATACATGAGCACACAAGTATGTTATTGTTAGATATAAGTAAACTTTAAAACCAGTATAACTTTATTAAAGTTCAGTCATTTGGTGTAGCATATTTATTGGATTTGTCACTAAGTATTCATTTAGAGACGATTGATTGATAGATTGCTTGAATATTTAGCATCATTTTTACGCCATCGAGGGTTAACAGATGATCAGTTTATCTCCAATTCAACCAATGAAAGCTTTGTTTCCATCAAGTTTATCTTTAATTCAACTAACAAACCTTGCTTTCATTGCTCAGCTGAGTTTATCTTCAATGGAAGCAATAGTTTCATTGCAACATGAAATTTGACTGGCTGGTTTGACAAGAACTCAGTTGAGTATGAATTTTGAGTTTTTATAACCTCCACGCCTGGTTTGGCAGTATAGAAGTACTTACATTTTAATTGCAGTCATATCACTATTCATTTAACATGAAGAAATAACTATAATACACTCTTTGTGTATAATATAACTGAATGTAAGTACAATCACCTTTGTTAATCTCTGGATGTTCTTTTTGTAAAGTGATGTCAAACACTGCTTTACCAATCCCATGTTGCTTTCCTGCAAAATAACATCAAACACCAGTCAGAACTCAGGGACATTTTAATTCTATAGTGTCACTTTAAAGAGTTGCTATATCATAATTATCTGTGTTTTTTTTCCACCTTTTAAGGAAAATGACCCAAACCCTTGGAACTGGGAATTTTAGCTGTATTTTCATTAATATTGGGAAAACTTTTGCATTAAACTTATTTGTTCAACTTCATAAAAATATGTACACTTGCTTATCTGGCCATTTAATTAAAGAATCTATGTCATTGGGTAAAACTTTTTTTATTTTATCAAGGAATGTATTCAGATTGAATCTGAGGTGTTTTCTCAGCAAACAAAATAGATGTCATAAACATGTAATGTGTTGAAAATGGCATTAAAAATCTGCAAACAAATATATATATATAGTCTTCAACACTCAAACATAATAATATACATGGTTCATCTGAAATGGCCCAAGGAAACTTATAAAATACATCTATGCAACATCTGAGATTCAAATAAAATTATAAACTAAATGTAACATGTATCGTATTCAAGCAAAAGTAACAACTTTAACTACATTACCCTGTTGAATGTGTCTTGATGTTTATCTATAGATTTTTGTAATTCTTCAGGATTATTTGTTGCATAAGAGTTAGCTAAATCATGGTAGGCCTGGCACAATGGCTGAAAACAAATATAGAAAAAATAATTACTCCTATATAGGGTTAATGCAAGCACTGGGGTAAGAGCGCATAAATACCTTCAACACATTTTCAAGCACTGTGTAAGGCACTCATTGAAATATAATTCTCTAGTAAAACTTATCAGTTAAAGTCATCATATTTAGTGTGTCATTTTAGGCATTAAAATGAGAAAAGATATGCAAAGAAAAATAATGATTTAGAGGAAAGTATGCTTTTGCAAAATTTTGTTAAAGAATTCAAGCACTGGGGGCATACCATTTCTGACAGTCAAGCGCCAGGGTGCCCCTATGCTTAAAAGGCCTGTGGAGAAGCCTGCTATATGCGTCTTTGCATTTTCTCAGTCCGGTGCCATATATACTTTATTTGTGACGGAACCTGATAAGACCGATTAAAGGTTAAGCCATAATATTGTTCCATTATAAATAATGTTCAGAATTACATGTGCACTTATTGCTTTGTTTAATTAAAGGTGATCAAACATTTATCTTGTTTTTGTTGGTACATATATGATTCTTGTTTTTAGTATACGAGGGGCAAGTTCAAAATTTTTAAGACAAATGCATTTCCATAGAAACTATTTCATAATGGTTTATATCACAATGAAGAGTTATTCAATAGCTACAAAATGCATGAAACATTATCACAATTGGGTATACAATATGGAAGCTACATTCATTTGAAATAAGGTCAGTAATATATACTGGTCATACTTTATCACTATCATTATAAAGGAGTTATTGAAGTCTTAAAATTTGAGGATACATTAAAAGACAGCATTTCAAATATTCTAAGTGTAAAATTATACTTTCTGAATTGTGTGGTGTACATGGGCCATCTATTGTCTCTTAGGAACAACTGTTTACAGGTGGAACAATGCATTTAAAGATGGAAAAATTGACATCAAAGAAGATCGTCACACTGGTAGGCCCAAGCCAGCTGTTACTGCAGCAAACATGTCTGCAGTACTGTGCATTAAAGAAGAATCTAGATAGGCTTTGCAAGATCTTTCTCAATAGTTGGCATCTTATCAGCAGCTGTTCACGAAATTATTACTAAACATCTAAAAAAGATTGTGTTAGATAGATACCTCATCTCTTAGCTGATTCCCGAACAGCCAGGAGAATACAAAACACAAAAAAAATTGCCTCAGTGGTATAAAAATTGTAGTAAAAACCTGATATGTGACATGCTTGCTGGTGAAGACACATTGGTGATGTTCGAGACCCAACTTTGAGATGATAATAAACAATGGCTGAAGACAAGGTTTAACAAGATCAATCATTGCCAAACATTATAGGAATACCAAAAAGGTACTCTTCTTGAAATGTTTCAATTCCAGTGGTCATGTCATTCAAATTCCTATTTTTAATGGTTTGATTGTTGATTGAATATTTTGCGTCATTTTTATGCCATTGAGGGCTAACAGATGATCAGTTAACCAAACCACTGTTTTCTGAATTCCTGAATGGTTAACCAGTACTCGAGCACACTTCATCTCCGCAAGGAACTGATAACTTTCCCACTTGAATCACAGTGAGAGACAAATGATAATGAGACACAATGCCGTATATCAATAATCACGGAGACTGTTGCCGGGCGGGGATTTGAACTTACGACCCCTGGATTGATAGTCAGACATATAACCAACTGAGCTAATTGGGCCCGGCTATAGGAATACCAAAAAGGTAATCTTCTTGATATATTTCAATTCCAGCGGTCATGTCATTCAAATTCCTATCCTTAATGGTGATCAATTACTGGTTAGCTAAGTAGGTAGCGTGTCTGACAATCAATACCAGGGTGACCCGTCAGTTTGCATCCCGCCTTGCCAGTCTTCATGATATATGACAGTCATTGAAATTTGTCTATCACTGCTGATTCAAGTGGGAAAGTTATTAGTTATTTGCGGAAATGGGTGTGTGAATACAGGTTAACATTTCAGGAGTCACAGGAAAGAGTGATTAAGTGAGCATATGTTAGTTCTCAATGGCATAAAATGATGCTAAATGTTCAACAAAAATCACTTGCCTCTAGTATTACTGTGTGCATGTATTGTATTGTTTAAGCTAAGAACAATGAACTGCATATGTTCAAGTTACACTGAACAAAATTCTGTTCTGACCTGTTCTGCATACATTTTAAGAATGTTACATAAATTTGTATTTGTGCAGGAGTGTCCAAAGTAACATAACAATTTTGATAAAAAAATGTACCATTTTAAACATTTTCAACAAAAACAATGCCCAACCAATTTACACAGCACAATAATCTTGCTACCATCACTAAGAGGAGGGGGTAATCGGTGAGACCTAAAGTGATTTTGAACAGAAGAAGAGAACGACAATGATATTGTATAAAACTGCCCCACCTTTATGTATCTTGCCACCACTTGTGATGTGTATTTCGGCAAAGTTGGAAACTGAAACAAAAACATTTGAAAATCATAGAAATATGACTGCTTTATAAACAAACATTACTACTTTATCTACAAGATACAATAATGGGTATGCAAGTGATTAAATCTGGATATATTAGAAGTGCTATATAGAGAATACCATTTAATTGTCTGATATCATAAACTTTACCAGGTGAGGCTTAGAAAAAACAAAAGGCCTGAGAAGGCCTGATCGCTCTACTGGCAACAAATGGACAGATGAACATTTCAGAGGTAATGTTTTTCCTCTTCAACAAATCTTTATGGAGACCACTATGCAATGCTACATGTAAAATACCTAAGGTCTAGGCCTTGAACTTTCAGAGAAATTTTTTTTTAAATATTCGCTTAAAATATGCTTATAAGCCCTGTGGTGGGGGCATTTGTGTTTGAATCACGCTGGTTCAAGAACTCGTCTCAGATCTTGTGGTTATACAATGCTATGCAAGTTTTATTAAGATTCAATAAAAAAGGAAGATGCTATCATGTCTACAAGAAAAAGGTTAAAGGACGGACGACGACGACGGTCACTTTACCATGACATAAGCCCTCATGGCCTTTGGCCAGTAGACCTAAAAACAGGATGAGGTTCTGCTGAGTCCTTGTTTTTTTTTCGTGCCGAACCTGATGAGGTTGATAATATTAGACATTAACATGGTATTCTCTTTATCATGTCAATATTTCTAATTCATATTTTTTTCTATTTTTAGAGATTCCATCCAGGTCAAATTGTATAATTATACATTATGACGTCATGTACCCTGATAAACTTGCATTGACATGATAAACCTATGTTTATCAGGCAGACAGTTTATCAACAGAAATAAATGCACTGACATGATAAAAAGGGTTGTGAAGTACTAGTGTGTAGCTACAAGCTTATTCTTACTGACATTTAAACCAAAATTAGTTTGGTCACAATTAAATGGATTCAGATTTTTAATTTTGAAAGCCTTTTTTTACCCTTTTCACATTTTTTTATTCTGCACATTCCACTCTTCAGTTACTAAGGATCTGAACTGAGTGTCTAAAACAAGGAAAAATTAGAAATATGTTCATAGGACAGATGCCCCAGCTATGTTTTAGTAAGGTTTACCGAAATTAATGTCGGAAAGGGGCCATAACAAACTTGACCTGCATTTCAGAATAATATAACTACACATCAAATAGTATTAAAATATGTATACAATGTACCTTTTCAGAAGTTAAATATCAGAAACAAGTGTGGCGCATGGACGGACCCAGGATGAATGGACAAACTAATGGACAATGAGCAACACTAAATGTCCCGTCACCATTTTTCCAATGACTGGGTCATAAAAGTGCAGGACAAAATAATGTTGGATTGTGATTTTCATTGCAAAGCTAAATTAATTTTAAAGGTAAATAACATCTACCAGTATGTTAAAACAAACAAGCAACTTCATTGAATCCAATAATGGTCAAACCCAAAATGGGCACAACTACTGGAAAAATAACCTGTTGAGAATTTCAAGAGAATATGTCCATGTCCACTTTATGTTGATGACTATTCACAAGTTTCATTTTAATTGCTGCAGAAGTGCAGGAGGACATAACAAATTAAGTTGTACTGAACAGAGACGCCATTGTTCCTATATATCCCTCGATTTTATTCAATTCAATATAAATATGTGTATGATAATGATGAATGCAATGATAAACATAAAATTAATGCACAACATGAGCGATATCTTTTCTTTATTAATTTACCTTCTTTGTGTTAGAGTTATACAATATATTCAGTTCAGAGATTTTCATTTTAGGTAGAAGTTACCCTGTTTCTACATGTTGGTTCAACATTTTCATTAAGTCAGTGCCATATTTAGTTCTAGGTGGTAGCTCCACCTATTAAAAATTTATAATTACTTAAATCAAACCAGCCGCACCAGAGGAAGCACAAACAAACAGGAGACAGTAAAACTTAACTCTAAACAGAGGAAGCACAAACAAACAGGAGACAGTAAAACTTAACTCTAAACAGAGGAAGCACAAACAAACAGGAGACAGTAAAACTTAACTCTAAACAGAGGAAGCACAAGCAAACAGGAGACAGTAAAACTTCACTCTAAACAGAGGAAGCACAAGCAAACAGGAGACAGTAAAACTTAACTCTAAACAGAGGAAGCACAAACAAACAGGCAACAGTAAAACTTAACTCTAAACAGAGGAAGCACAAACAAACAGGAGACAGTAAAACTTAACTCTAATCTGAAGAAGCACAAACAAACAGGAGACAGTAAAACTTAACTCTAAACAGAGGAAGCACAAACAAACAGGAGATAGTAAAACTTAACTCTAAACAGAGGAAGCACAAACAAACAGAAGACAGTAAAACTTAACCACAAACAAACAAGAGACAGTAAACTCTAAACAAAACAAATAAGATGCATACCTTTCCATGGAGAATCAGAAGACAGTAAAACTTAACCACAAACAAACAAGAGACAGTAAACTCTAAACAAAACAAATAAGATGCATACCTTTCCATGGAGAATCAGTGCCACTAGGATGTACTTTTTGTAAGCCTCCAACATCACATGACTTACTGCCATACTTGGAGTGGTAACAGCCTGTATTTGGGATTAGATTTGGTGCCATTAGTATGTTACACAATCTATCTTTAAATATCATATTTATTTGTATTCCCATCCCTCAGTTAGGCAACAGCATTGACTTTATGAGACTGTGATCTCTATTTAATTATAATGCTGCCTCATTTGAGACTGTGATCTTTATTTAATTATAATGCTGCCTCACTAGAGACTGATCTTTATTTAATTATAATGCTGCCTCACTTGAGACTGTGATAATTATTTAATTATAATGCTGCCTCACTAGAGACTGTGATCTCTATTTAATTATAATTCAGGCTCACTTGAGACTGTGATCTCTATTTAATTATAATACTGCCTCACTAGAGACTGTGATCTTTTTTTAATTGTAATGCTGCCTCACTAGAGATTGTGATCTCTATTTAATTATAATACTGTCTCATTAGAAATTGTGATCTATAATTATAATGGACAACATTGGGCAGATCATACAACAGCTTAAAATATCATACCCATAATTATGACCACCTAAATTCCTAAATATACAGTCACTATCCAATTTGTCAAACTTATAATATTTTGTTTTGCTATAATTACTCATTCAGAAATTGATATATTCATTACTGTTGCAACTCATGTTAGATTTCTTCTCATTCTATTAAATGTGAGAGTGCATGGTAGACGGCCAACATTAATTTTGGAATTCTAGATACTGTATGTCCACATCCTTAAACATCCAGAGTTAGAGTTACACATCTAGACCATAATAAACACATATGCCACAAGATTAATCTGTATTAGTTGTTGTATATAGATGTAGTTTGTTTTAATGAAATTTGGCCTGGGGATTGCCCCAAAGGCTATAGTATCAATGCTGGAATTCAGACGATCTCCACTTTTGGCTGATTACCAACCCAAAAGTGTGAAGTACTTCTCTAAAAGAATTAAAATACTTAATAGTTCAAACTCTTGGATCAAACTGAACTGCATTTAAAAGCTCAAGATTATGAATAATTAGCAAAATGACCTCACATAGTATTAGGACTAATAAGGCTTAACTTTAGATAAATGTAAGATGGTACAGATGTGAAACTGATTACTCACAATTTCTAAAAAATACATCGCTCTATCATATTGTTTGAGGGCTGTGTAGATCATCCCTCCATAATAGTAGTAACACAGGAAATCCTTGGCATCATAATGACCGCCCTGAAATAAACATTATAATCAAACTTAAAAGCACAATAACACCCCCTTTCTGATATAAACAGTGCAGGCAATTATTAGTTTCAAATAAACAATTTAGTTAAACCTTTATCATATTGGTAATCATAAAATCAACATCCTAGACTAACATACCATGATGGCCACCCTGAAACCAGTATTATATAGGCTAAGATATTTTCATTTGATAACCCCTTAAATCAGCATCCTAGGCTAACTTATACTATCATAATGACCACAATGAATTAATTTAACTGAAATAAACAACTTAAGGCTAACACATAAATATAATTGAAACTATGAAATCACTAAAAATCTTCTGACTTACTTTTATGAAGTTCAGCTCCATTTTTATGACATTTCTAACAAGAGGGCCAAGATGGCCCTATATCGCTCACCTGACTGACCTTGAGTCACCCAACTTAAGTAGATTATAATTATAATACATGTACACTCGAAAGACGAGATGAGCAAGTAGTTAAAATTTTGATTTGTTTTGAAGATGTAACAGATGCGTAGAAGAGTTCAAACTTGGTAGAGGTTCACCCATGGTACATGTAAATGTCAGTGAAATTACATCAAAATCAGGTCAGTAGATTCTGACAAGAAAGCTTTTGAAGTTTTTACTATAGCTGCCTATACGTTTGGAGATTGTTCCAAACCTATGAACTAAGATAAAAATCCAGTTCCAGCACAAAACTTACCTGTTATGTTTGAGAATGGTTTCAAACTAAAGCATCAGACTAAACTATTGTGCATGAAACAATTCACAGTTCCAGCACAACAAATATTCCTATGAGTTTCAAACACAAGCCTTCCCAAAGCCTATTTCTTGAAAGAATCTTTGCCACAGTGCACTCTCCCCCAAAAACAATTAAGCTCCTCCGAGATTTCAAGTACACTTGGACACTGAAAATCTCAAGCAGACTTCTTGCTGTGAAGAAACTAGCTAAAAATATGGTATTGCTTTATTATGAAGCAGTAAACCATCCCTGTCTGAACCATAAAATCTCTGACTTTTATATTCAGAAAAACACCTATTTTAAAATGGTTCATGATTTAAGAATAATATTTCAATCATTGATTATAATTATATCATTCATTTTTTTATGATGAATTATCTTTTAAAACTTATATCTGGTATAATATTGTATAATAATAGCAAAAAAAAAGTTTATTTAAAGAGTTTATTACTTCTTCTTACATGTATAATAATTGCTATATACAGACATTTATGCTATAAAACAAGAACATTAATTTGACATAAAACTAACCCCACCCCCTGGCTGCCATGTTTTTTGACGAATCAAGATGGCTTGAAAAAAAAGGAACATTACTGTGAAGTTATATCAAAATTGGCCCAGTGGTTTCAGAGGAGAAGTTGTTAAAAACTAAAAGTTAACGACGGACGACAGACAACGGACGACAGGCAATCACAAAAGCTCACCTGTGAGCCTTAGGCAAGGAATTACCTACATAATTATTATCTTGAATAAAAATTCACTGACAACATAAAATATAACTTATTGTCTAATCTTATAGTATACCTCCTTAATCTGCAACTGAGCATACCAATGTCATCGAAATCATTAAGTATATTGACTGAAGTCATTATACAGACAGGTATAAAGCACATAGACTTTATATTAATATTTGATTGTTATTCATTAAAAATTTAATATCAGATTTTATATATGAAATATAATAATAACACTGAACTTTTGTTTTCTGTTACTTCAAATAATTAATTGATTAATTTGGACTTACATGACTTGTGACTTACATCACTCATGACTTACATCACTCATGACATCACTTGTGACTTACATCACTCATGCCATCACTTGTGACTTACATCACTTGTGGCTTACATCACTCATGACATCACTTGTGACTTACATCACTCATGACTTACATCACTCGTGACTTACATCACTCGTGACTTACATCACTCGTGACTTACATCACTCGTGACTTACATCACTCATGACTTACATCACTCATGACATCACTTGTGACTTACATTAATTGTGACATCACTTGTGACTTACATCACTCTTGACACCCCAGTTACAATTAAATTATTTTTTAGTAATGAAAAACAACAGCTGAATATTTCTTGAACAATATTTCATTCAGTATATACAAAAATTTGTTTAATATTTGAAATTCTTAAGCAACTTGATTATTTTTCTAATTTTACGAATCAAGTTATGAAACCAACCTCTTTACTGATATCTGTGATGTCTATATCCATAAATGGTAGAGCTGGCTTCATGTTTTTGGAGAGAAGACAAAGCTGAAAAGATGTAAATGTTATTCATTAACTTCATAACTTACCATTTTATATGTGCCACTTGCTCATTGTATATGCAGACAGACAACATAAATGTGATGTCATTGTAAATAAAATATTTATTTCTTTTACAATTTTTTAAACTCCATTACCAAACTATCTATCCGGAAGTCCCCAAGGGGGTCAGTACCCAAACCAAATGACTGATTTATTTAATCAACAGCTTTTTTTTTTTTATAAAAATACAACATCAGACTTCATTGAGAGTAGGTATTTTCCCCCAAAATAACACTTTACAACATAACGTGTGTCGCTAAGATGCACGTCAATAAGCAAAGCAGGCAGTTTTTATTTTTTATCAGTAAACAACTTTTAACACTCTATATATCTATTAGACATGCATTAAACATCAAGTATGTTTTATGTCATTTATGTTGCACTGATATATTTATGTTTCTTAAGAAAACATCATATATTCTGCTGCTTTGCATTGATTTTATTGAGAATGTTTTTCTTGAATTCATTTTTAAAGCAGATGACAGTACTGAAGTCTTACAAATGTGCATCTGGATTTTCTTGCTTTTGAATGTTTATTTTTAAGTTCTTCAGTATCACTTTCTGATTCAAAGAGAAACATTACAGGTCAATAAAATATAAGCAACTGTAAAGACGATGCTATTTTGTTTTGAAGATCAACTTGCATTGTTATGCGTGTATCCTGTTTTAAATAGAATTTTAATATTGAAATTTTCAGTTTTGTGGAATATGCAATTCTTTTAATAATAAAAAATGCTGTATAGTTCTAACAACATTTTGTTTTGCCTGCCATCCATGGAAATCTACTGACACACTACAGAAAAATAGAGGGTCACCATGTGACCTCTCTCATCCAATGAAAACAACATTACATCTCATTGCCATTCATCTCTCACTGCTAATTCAAGTGGGAAAATTATCAGTTACTTGTGGAAATGGGTGATCTTGAGAACTAGTTAACCTTCCAGGATCCCAGCAGAATTGTTAGGCTAAATGATGGTCTGTTGGCTAAATATTCAATTAATCAATATTTTATTGAATGCATACATGTAGTGACCAGGTATTGTTGTGAGGGCATTTGTATAATGTAAACCAGCAACAAAACATGTTTCAATAATCTAGTAATTCCATCTTACTTATGCAAGGGTTTTATACTGTACATTTGTCACATAATTTATGGTGCAGAAGTGTAATAAACCCCTGGCACATTTTTGGTATTAACCTAGTGTAATATCACTTCTGATTCATCACTCTGTATAACTCTCGTACGTAAATTGCCGAAGTATTTTCAAATATATAAATGAAGTTGATTTGTGTTCTCCAGTATAACTCAGCTCTCGTACGTAAATTGTCGAAGTATTTTCAAATATATAAATGAAGTTGATTTGTGTTCTCCGTATAACTCAGCTCTAGTACGTCAATTGCCGAAGTATTTTCAAATATATAAATGAAGTTGATTTGTGTTCTCCATATAACTCAGCTCTCGTATGTCAATTGCCGAAGTATTTTCAAATATATAAATGAAATTGATTTGTCATGGTTAAAATGAAGTTATTTTGAGACATTGTGTCACACGATGACTCATTGGAACAAGACGGCCAAGATGGCCCTATATCGCTAACCTTGAGTCACCCAACTAAAGTAGATTATATAATACATGTACACTCAAAATTCCAGAAAAATGAGATGGGCGAGTAGTTAAGACTTTTGATTTGTTTTGAAGATGTAACAAATGCGTAGAAGAGTTGTACGATAACAATAGTATCCTTGTGCGGATATCTGGATATCAGATATCAAAAGAAAGTTTTCACTATATATCCATATAAAGAAAACCAGCCTCCACTGCTGGCGACAAATCACAATGGCTGGAACAAACTTAATAGAGGTTCACCCATGGTAAATATCAGTGAAATTACATCGAAATCAGGTCAGTAGATTCTGATAAGAAGGCTCTTGAAGTTTTACTATAGCTGCCTATTTGTGGCGGTCATGTTTTTTAACAAATTGCAACGTCCTTGAACTAACTTGGTAAAGGGTTGTTTTAAAATCGATCTGGTGGTTTCTGACAAGAAGATCTTTTAAGTTTTTACTAATTAAACTTGCCCCGCCCCCTGGCGGCCATGTTTTTTGACGAATCAAGATGGCTTGAACAAACTTGGTAGAGGGTCATCCAAGGAACATTTCTATGAAGTTACATCAAAATTGGCCCAGTGGTTTCAGAGGAGTTGTTAGAAGCTAAAAGTTAACGATGGACGACAGACGATGGACACCAGGCGATCACAAAAGCTCACCTGTGAGCCTTTGGCTCAGGTGAACTAACAAATCTGCCCAAGTTTTTCTCGTTCCTTATAGAGAAGATTGTTAAATCAACAGTAAATTTAAACTTTACCTAGTTATGTGATAAAACAAATCTTATATTCATTACTGAATTTATCAAACTCACAGGGAAAAAGTTTTCCAACTTGTTTAATAAATTCAATTATAAATAAGCACTCATTTAAGATCCTCTATATACCTGACAAAGATCAGCATGTATCGATGTAAGCTGAGCTGGAAATAGTTGGATCTTGTTGATAGCTGTCACCAGTAGACCAATACCTCGTAAGTGGCTGAAATATATCAATTGTCTGCATGTATAATTCTGTTTGCATGGGAGAGGATTAAACACTATTTGTTACATTTATGGAATCCAGACTTTGCTGGAGACAGACCTCATATTGTTGAATATGGAACTGAAAAAGACCACTCACTATTGGTTAAACATTTACAAGCGACTAGACTGTAGCTTATTTTTGAACTTCATATATTTAAGTTTGTCTTAGACCTAGGACTTATATAGAAGTCTAGGAAAAACTTGCATGTCTCTACTAAATGCTGATAAAATAGCATGCGAAGAATTAATAATTTGGTAAATTATTAATTTAAATTTTACAAGCAACTGATTTCTTTTACATAAAATGTAAAGTGTATATAACCTTAGATGTTTTATAATGTTTACAACAAGCAATATGATCTCGAATTTAAAAATATTGCAGTTTGAAGTAAAATTTCAAGTACTTTTCTTCATTTTTTAGTTGCAGTATACAAATTTTGTAACCAAAAGTACTTTAACAATTGTAATTACAATTTGCTGGGAATGGTTTTGTTTTGTAGAGAATTTCATTGCGAAAGAAAGAATTTTGATTTGTTTGTCTGAGATGAATGGAAGATAGGATATTTGAAAACGAGATTTTGCAATATTTTATGTATATATGGGAGCATTCATAACATCTCAATCAGTTGCTTTTCATTCTGTACATAAATCCTTGTTTAAACCAATGACCTCAGTGGTAAATGATGAGTTACCTGGTGGCAGTATCTACAGACCATCCGACCAAGTACGGTGACTTCAAATTTTATAATAAAATATACATGTGTGTAGTGACTGTAGTCTATCCCAGAACCTGATATCTTCTAAATTAGGTCTATTAACAACCAATAAAAAAGCAGGGAATTCTATGCCTGTCCCAGAATTCATAGCAGTTTGAATGTTTACTAAACAGTGATGTCATCAAACTTTCAGCTGAAACAACTGACCAACCAACGTGCTCTAAAGTGGTTTTCCCAACCTTACTACATGTATTTTATGGACCTTATTGAGAGAGTTAGGTCTGTACTACAGACCAGCATGTGTGTCATTCTAAGGGTTTGAGTCCTTCTGCCAAATAGTCCTGAACGTAACTCCAAGATTGGCACTATAGAGTGTGGATTTATAAAATACACCATGAAATATGTCTCATATTTATAAGTAACAACTACAGTAGAACAACTTTTGCATACCTGGAATGATTTTTTTTATGTTCAACAATATTATCACTAGCTGCAATAGCTACAGGTTTATGACCAAAAAAATCTCACCTGTTTTCTATCCACCAAGTTATGGGTAAGTTTATGGCACAAATCAGCATCTGCAAGATAACAATGAGGGAGTGTGGTATGGTGACATTAACATTAAATTCCAGTAAGAACTACCATTTCTTATACACAAAGTTGATGCTTAGAATAAAGGGTATGCACATTTGTTTGAGTGCATTATAGAAAGTACCATAACCTCCAACATTTCAACATTTTTAATTCTAAATTTTATATTGACGAATGTTGTGCATAGCTTTGAAGTATAAATTTAAACTGTAAATAAAAATGTATATGCTTATGTTACCACAAATTTATAAAATCACAATGCAGTTAATTTAGGTGTTTAACTGGTAGATGAAATTACTTTCATGAAAAATAGTTCTAAATCTTGAATATTTGTTAAAATACAGAATACCGGTATGCAAGATTAGACATATCATGCTCAATCCAGCTTAAACAACAACATTTTTTCTTGTTTGTTACAAAAATAGAATATCTTCCATAAACATAAATTCATTTTATACAGCTAAAATTAAAAATTCAACTACATGTATTATCATTATGAATTTGAGTAACTTACAGCTGTCAGTGGCATAGCGTACATGTTCACCGTTACAGGAAAGGATAAACTCTTGCGTCTGGACAAACAATGTCTCAAAATCTGGTATGTTTGGCATGCTGTATTTCACACATCTAAAGGGACACAAGAACTTGCATTTTCAGTTTTAGAGATTTTAGGCGTCATGGGAAAAAGAATTTAAGAATTAACAATTAATGTTTTCTTTCATGCTGATGCTACAGCGTGGTCTAGTGGTAGAGCATCAACCTCACATGATGAAAGTTGTGGATTTGATCCTAGGCTGGGTCATACAATATACTTGAAAATGGTACTAGAATCTTCCTCACTTGGTACTCAGCATTTAGAAAAAAAGTTATAGGTTTGGTTGTCCTGGTGTTAGCATAATGTGATTGGGTGAGTATCATACTATGTGTCTGTGGCATGATACCCCAGTGTGGCAGAGCTCAGAATACTGTTTAAAGCAAACACAGTCATGATATAACTGAAAAATGGTTGAAAGAAATGCTAAACAACAACATTTATATAATGAAATTATTATCTATTTAGAAATACATAAATACGTAATGAATTTTTTTTAAAGTCACTACAGTATCAAACATTAAAAAATACAAACATATCTATTGTAACTTTCAAATATGACAAACTTGAAAGTGTCCATTAAAAAATATATAGATATTTTTATTTATTTAAGGCAACAATATTTTAATATTAGACCTAAGAAACAGGTACATGCATGGTATCATGTTTACTTTGTAGGCTATTAAATGTTTTTGTTTTTATATTGACACACAATATTACAATCATGGGGACAAAAAATGAAATGATTTTTTTGGACATTTTAACAAATTTTAGATGTGAAAATGACCTTAGTAAATGAAGATTTATTCAGGCAATAACACTAAGGTATAATTTGTCACCTTAATGTTTCTGTACTGGAATAAACCAGAATTATCTGGAGCAAACAAATCATAAACTGTTGAAGTTAGTAGTCAATGTTTCAAATAAGAGGGAGCAGTAGTTAAATGGGTAGAGTGTTGACTGCTCACAGTCAGAGGTTGCGGATTCGATCCCCAGCTTAACCCGATGCCTCTAAAATAACAACACTCAACTCTAACTGTAACCCTGTATGAAGATTTGAGAGCAGTTCATATAATCTTTGAGCTTTTTTTCGCAAGGAAAAATAAAATAAACTAATGGTTCATGTAATGCAGCAAAAGTTCCTTGAATCGGATGTAAACTATTGAAATTTATTATATCAAGCACAAATAGGCACAAATCAATATATGGATTTGTAAATTTGTGCATCAACAATGCAATAACGAATGGTACTTACAATATTCCCAACACTCCTAGGGAATGTGTTTGAATGTCTAGTGTGGCCAGGACATTGTCTAGGTTACTTATATTCTTACTCAGTACTTCTGCACTCTTGCTTATAAAGTCACACAGCTGCGAAAAATTGCCTGTAAATACATTCCGTAGTATATTTTGTTAAATACAGTTTTTCTTCTCAATTTTCTTTCCACAGGTCTGCCATTCCTTAAGGCAATGTGGCTCAGATTATTGGAATGTGAATGAAACAAATGAATATTTTTTTTACAAGGTCAACAGCTTATCAGATAGTCAAATGATTTTAATGTCAATAAATTTTACACATCCCTTTCTCTGTTAATTGGGACTAATATGCTCAAAATACAAATGATTTTTCCATGTAATTATTTAAAAATTATTTTAATGTGGTGTTGTTTCATCTATTCAAACAGAACTAACAACTACATAATAATATAAGGTTTATACAACTAGGTTATGATTGTCAAGGTTCATCATGTTCATTGACTATTAGGTTTCATGGTGATACACGTCATGACCTAATAGATAATAAAGGATTTCTGGGTAAACACAAAAAGTCAGGCAGATATTGAAAAAATAAATATGTTTGCATCTTAAAAATTTGAAGATAAGAAAATTGATAAATCTGTGCAGAGGATGTTGAAAACAGCAGATTATTGCTATAAGATTGGCATAATGGTAAGAAATCTCAGATTTATAACATCTCTGCATGATGATCAATGTATAGGTATTTTGGCTATCAAGGGTTTTCAGAATTAAGGGATTAATAATGGGATTTGTTAGGTCTTAAAGTAAGCAGCTTTAATCTCTTTTGAGACAAACAGTATTTCCATTTTGTTTTTAAACTGTACAAGGACCTATCATGTAATTTTGTTTTATCACCATGCTATTTTGCCATCGGCTTGGAAGTTATGCATATCTCTAATGCATTTCCCAGCAGAAGAATAATGATTTACCTATTTACTCTTTTTTAACTTATAAATATTGAATGGCTGAAATTCTTGGGAACATTCTTTCTGGTCCATACAACTTTCATTTATAATGTAAATATTTCTTTGGCTGTGAAAATCAATTTTGCATACACAAATATATCTTTGCAACAATCACTCATATACTGAAATATACATTACATCAATAGATACAGCAGACATAATTTCGTTTCTTTCAAAAAAGTTCCATTCCAAAAGTTGACAGAAACATTTTTATTTTTCCTGCCAGTGCAATAATTTTCAACGGGAAAAATAATGTGTTTGATGTTTAAGTTTCCAAACATGTCGAACACAAAAAGACCTGAATACACTCCGATGTTTATACCGGGATCAGAAGCCGCACATAAGCGACTTGATATCTGCAATAAATATGAAAGCATAAACATCTTTAATCAGCCCAATACAATTGTTTCTATAGTTAACTGCTAATATTTATCCAAAATAGCTGAAATTGAATAGATCTGTGCTAGTATTTGTAGTAGTTTGCAGTAAATCATGCCGCTGGACATATTGCACATCTCTAAGGTCCATGTATGACATAAATTTATAATATTATTTTGTTATACATGTGTAACTGAACTAGAAAAATATGCAGCCAGTTCAGGACTTGATTCCAGGACCTTTCTCTCACAGGGTGAATAATCTATCAACTGAGCTAGCTTGACTGCATAATACCGACCTCTCCTTACAAATTATTTACACATTGTGACATATTCACATACAAATTTGAATTCCTCCCTGAATTTCTGTAGAGACCATATTTATAATCATGTGAAGGTTTCTTGAAATATATATATGCCACAGTTGCTCTTTGGGCACCAATCTAACAGGACAAGAAAAATATGCACCCAGTTTGGGACTCGAACTTGTGACCTTTTGCTTACAGAGCAAATGTTCTATCAACTGAGCTAATCGGACTGCTTACATACATTTCTCTCCTACTTACACACCTGCGACATATTCCCTCACATATTTGAATTTGTCCCTGAATTTCCATTAAGACCACAGAAATCATGTGAATTTTTCTAGAAATATATATAAGTCACAGTCTTTGGTTGGGTGCCATTGTAACTGGACGAGAATAATATACAGCTAGTCCAGGACTCCGGGACCTTTCGGTTACAGGACAAATGCTCTTCTAACTGTTCTAGCCAGACTGCTTACATTCGCTTTTCTCCTAACAGGTTACATGTACACTGTGACAATTTTCCTTCATAAATTTGGAATTTGTCCACACACAGACCAGAGAATCATGTGAATGTTTCTTGAAATATATATAAGTCACAATCCCTTATTTGGTGCTAACAAACTGCGAAGTAAATTATGCAGCCAGTCTGGAACTGGAACAATGGGACATTTTTATTATAGGAGAAATGCTCTACAAACTGTTCTAGCTGGACTGCTTACATACGTTTATTTAACAAAAGGCTACGTAGACGTTTCCCGAATCAACACGATGGATTTAAAAATACTAAAAAAGCTGTCGATCCACACATTTTTTTAAAAGACTAGAACCCTCCACAACACCTTCCACACACACCAGATATTATATAGATCAAATTAATTATAAATCTGACAAAACCAACAATACAGAAACTGAAAGAGTGTGACCATTTTGATCACAATTATAAATTCATTTAGAGAATAAAACAGGAAATTAATACGATGATTTCTACATAAATTTCACATATATTTTCTTGTATAATGTGACAACACTATACTTTCGTAGTTACCTTGTGTAGACAAAGTTTGCACGGTGTTTACGTACTGTTCTAGTGCACTCGCCATTTTTGTGTTTCAGCCGCTTGCGTTAAAGAATTATGTAATTTGTCAACAAATATGAATTGTTTACATTGGAGTAATTAATCAAACCTATAACATATTAATAATATCTGGATGCTTTCAATTGAGAATTAAGCATTTTCTAATTAATTCAAGACATTTGTATTTAAAATGTTTGTGGACGATATAAGTGACTAAGATATTTAATTTATCAAAAAGGAGCTAAATAAACCTCATCAGATTATATGAGCCAATTATTAAGAGGCACGACATTTGTCTATTCTTCTTCATTTCCTGCTCTTTTTTTCTTCTTCTTCTTCTTCTTCTTCTTCTTCTTCTTCTGTTCTCTTCTTCTTCTTCCTCAGGGCAAACTGAGCAATGATTTAGAGATTGCTCGTTCCATAGTACTTTGGCAAATGTTATACTTTAGTAAGGACTTAATATATAAAACATTGACTGTAGTAAGCGTCAACGGCCTTGCAGAAGCATGTTGCTATTTAACACACACTGTTTTATCTACAGAGGTCATAACTATTATGGTGGATGAAAAGCATGAAAATACCAATTGTCAAAATTGTTATTTCTCATATGTGTCACAGTGCAACAGACACACACCAACTGTAATTAAATCAGTATTTGCAATATATATCGATATGTCATATTCATATCAGTGACCTAATTATCATAACGTCACTGTTCACATGTAAAAGATATTTCTCCAATCCTATAGCTAATTTTCCAGAAATCAGTTAAAACTGGAGAATTACCCTCAATATGGAAAACTTGCCAACGTAGCCCTGGCATATGAAAGAGGCGATAAGTCAAATGCTGCAAACTACCGTCCGATCTCCCTTACCTGTATCTTGTGTAAAACTCCTGAACAAATTATCGCCTCCTCCATCACAAAACACATTACCAATATTGAGATCTTTTATGATCTCCAACATGGATTTAGGGGGGAAAGGACTTGTGAAACGCAGCTCATAATGCTTGTGGATGAACTGTACAAATCAGTGAACTCCAAGAAGCAAGTAGATCTTGTTCTACTTGACTTCAGCAAATCATTCGACAAATTCAACCATGAGAAACTGCTTCTCAAACTGACACAATATGAATAAGAAGGGACAACCTTAACATGGATCAGGTCATTTCTCAACAACCGCGGTAGTTTACGGATCCCAATCATCAAACATATCTGTCACATCTGGAGTACCACAAGGACCTGTACTAGGCCCCTTCTGTTTCTTGCATACATAAATGATCTTCCCTCCCAGGTAAATATTCATGTCCGGTTATTTGCAGATAACACTGCCGTTTAACTTGCAATCACAAATGTGCAACAATCACAAACAGACTTATGCATTTTTGAATATTTGGAAAAACAGTAGGACATGGAAGTTAACCCGAATTTAAAATGTCAAGTTATACACATCACAAGCTCAAAGAAATACATGGACACCACATATTACTTGCATAACATTAAACTAGAGTCAACTTCCTCTGCAAAATACATAGGTGTCACTATTGCAGAAGACTTAACATGGAACACACACATCAACAACATCACTAAAAAAGCGAACCAAACATTAGGATTTTAAGAAGATAGGTACATTCAGAATATTTAAAGTACATGGCATATAAAACTCTTGTCCGCCCTCAACTGGAGTATTGTTCAAGTGTATGATCACCTTATACCGAGACTGCCATAAATCAGGTTTAGGACGTCCAGCGCCGGGCAGCACGCTGGGCAAAACACGACTATAGACGGACCAGTAGCGTTACTAAGCTACTTCAGTCTCTCCAGTGGAGAAGACAAGACCAAAGACGTATAGACAGCCAACTCTGCCTATGTTATAAGATCACCAATGACCGTGTAGCTATCCCCAAAAAGATTACATGACACTCAATTCAATTCAATTCAATTCAATTCAATTCAATTCAATTCAATTCAATATATTATTAAGCAAAACATATACATGTTTTTTGCCTTATACTAGGCGGGTTACAAAACACCAACAAGTTACAGAGAAGATACATAACACACATATTATTATTAATAAAAATACATATATATGTTCAAAAAATTGGCTATATTATACATATTTGTTTTTGTTTGTTTCTTATAACTAACAATTGTCATATGTTCGAAACAGACATGTTTTTTTTAACTTAACATATTATATAAAGTAAATATATCAACACTAATCCATTTAAGTATAATGTAAATCCTAAAATATGTATTCATCAGGAAAGTAGCATTCTGTTATTGACTGAAATTCTTTTATGGGTTTTACAGTTTAATAAACGCATAACCAGAGCAACAAGATATATCAACATATTGATATATTTGATTTTATCACATTTAACGAACATATTATTTTGAAAGTGTTAGTTTTCTGAAAATGTATTATTATTACCGAAATTATTACTACAATTATGAAAGTTGTTACATTTAATTGATTGATTGCATAGTTAGCGTCATTTTTATGCCATCGAGGGCTAACAGACGATCAGTTAACCTAACCACTTTTTCCTGGGATTAACCAGTACTCGAGCACACCCCATCTCCGCAAGTAACTGATAACTTTCCCACTTGAATCAGTGGTGAGAGACGAATGATAATGAGACACAATGTCGTATATCAATCATCACGGAGACTGTTGCCGGGCGGGGGATTCGAACTCACGACCCCTGGATTGATAGTCAGACGCGTAACCGACTGAGCTAATCGGGCCCGGCTGTTACATTTAACGTTGTATTGTTATCTAAAATATACTTTAACAGTTTTATTCGGCGTTTCTTAATTCAGTTGCTAAATTATATACTTTGCTTACCCTTTTAAAGTACCTGACTGATCTGTTTTCATAAGAGACACAATTTTTTGTTTTGAAGGAAAAGGACAGTAGTACCTAGGTAGACACTCCGCGGCATCCCTTAAGGTTCTGTATTTAGGGCATATCATGAGGAAGTGATATTCGTTTTCGATGACACTCATGTTACAATGTGTACATTTTCGTAGGTTACGATCAATATTACGGAATCTCCCTTCCTCTGTTGCTAATTTATGAGCAGAACATCTAAATCGTTTTAATGCTCAACGATGACTTGTTTTACTAATTGTTTATAAATATTATTCCGGTTCACAGGCTGTTTTAAATAACTTATAAAATTCTAGTTTTTATGAAGTATCTATTTGAGAGTACCATGATTGTAAATATTGATCAATGATTCGTTCACTTACTTTTTCTACTTGGATATTTGTAACATTTCTGTTGTTCCAAGGATAATCAAAACCAAGCTCATTTAATTGTTTTTTTTTACTCGAGACGCCCACGAATTAGTGTTGATAACTTTTCCGTTAGCACCAATACAGAACGTAAATCTTTATACATTAAACTATTAGAGGATTTCAATATTTTAAAATATTATGTTATCATTCGTATAGATCTCATAACAGAAAGGTAATCTCGCCAGTTCACTATAAACAGCATTATTAGACGTCTGGTTTCTTACACCTAAGACTTATTATGAACACGTTCAATATCTGGGGCATTATGAAATCCACTGACGAACAGACAATCTCGACATTCACATGCTTTCAAACTAAATGACACCACCTTTGACTTTTACAAATTCTCGTTTTTCCCCAGAACAGTTTTTCACTGGAACACATTAGCTCCCTATATCCCTATATTACCAACTATAGAACAGTTCAATTCTGAAGTCAGCAGACTGGATATTATCTCACCATAAATCCTTAGTATGTTTTTATTTTTGTACCTAACAACCGAAACATCACTGTTTCTTTTATACTTCTTTTTAATATAGTTTTAATAAACAAACAGGACGACGCATGCCTAGGTCCCAAAAAGGGGTTTGGCATTAACGAAAAATAGACAGACAGACAGACAGACAGACAGACAGACAGACAGACAGACAGACAGACAGACAGACAGGCAGGCAGGCAGGCAGGCAGGCAGGCAGGCAGGCAGGCATGCAGACAGGCAGGCAGGCAGATAAATAGATATAGGGAATGCTGTAACGTTCTTCATGTTTATATAACCATCTATGTACACATTCATATGCGTATATGTGGGTGATTCTAAGAATTTGAGTTCTCCCGCCTAATAGTCCCGCGGTTATCCTCGGTTTCAATCGTCTATACTATCAAAATTTAATGGAAAATTGACCGGTTGTGAAGGAAAATCTTTCAATTAGCCTCTGATAGAGTTATTTTTACCGATTGTGAACATTTATGGTGAAAATATACTGATTTCTTGGGACACCTACACTGAGAAAGTAATGCATATTGATGCGTTATTTTTTTTAATGCTTTTAAAAAATGTTTAGGTCTTTAAAATGAGAAAGGACATCACTAGATTAAAGTAAAGTAATTATTTCACAATGAATTTTTTTCTAGGCGTTCCAACAAATATTGGTGGAGAAATAAGCGTTCGAATATCGACAAAATTGTGTCAGCCATTTTAAAAATAACAACATTTCCAGTGGTATTTATCTATCTTCAAGGCCCAACCCGGGTATAAAAGGGAGGTAATGGCGGTGGGAGTGTTTTCCCTGTTTTTCAAATCACATTCAGATCTGGGAGAGTAATTTTTAAATCTAAAATAAATTCATAGATTGGAAAAAATTGAAATTTGTCATGCAACATAATCTTAATATTACTAACAGTTCCTGAATATTTCAGAATAAAATATGCAATAAATTATTAGTTATTGCTTTCAACAGACAATCAGTTAAGAGAAATTTGAATTTTGGAGGAGGAGCAAACTAGTCAATATATGTCATGTGACCAATGTTTGTAAACAAACTGTCATGTGGTAGCTCAAATGGCTACATTTAAGATATAATAGTTAAATACAAACTACAAATCATGCAAAACTTACCAAACTTTAATTGATTTTTGTATGATCCTTTTTTTTTAACCACCAACAGTATATATTTCACCATATTTATTTGAATTATATAATTTTTCCTCTTCTTTATTAAAAAAGGTCCGATTTATGGTGCCATGTGAATGAATAATTTTACATGTATATTATATCACATAAATCAGAAATGATAGTTTTATATTCAAACTAAACATAGTGTTTTCACTAGGGACATCATGAATATATATATAAGGCTTTTGTCAAATGAAAGCTTTTGAAAGTGACATAAAATTACTGAATAAATTAGCCGTAAATTCTCAATAACAACTGATTTATTCATCATGATTTCTAATTTAATGAAGTTGTGTTTTTTTCTCCCTCCGTGTACCGGTATTACATTGTTATGACAGGAACCAATTTTTATTATTTTTTTACTTTTTGTTTTGTTTTTGATATGCACGGCCTTGACATTGTCATCCTGTGTCATTTGACAGTCTTGATCTATTCCAAATATTGTGATGGTGATGGACAAGTCCATCTGGGGGAAAAGCGTCAGCCTCGCATGCGTAAGGTTGTGGGTTTGATCCCCAGTCGGGTCATGTCAAATATGTACTTGAAAAATGGTACAAGAAACTTCCTCGCTTGGCACTCAGCATTTAGCGGATAGTTCTAGGTCTGGTCGTCCCGGTGTTTGTGTCTTGCATGATACTCTTGTGTGGCTCAGAATACTGTCTGAAACATTGTCGAAACCAGATAGACCCCATACATCAGTGATCTTCCCGCAACAGCCTCTTTGATGATTGATATAAGACTTTACCTATAATTTTCATTCGTCTGTCACTGCTGATTCAAGTGGGAAAATTTCCATTTTTGCGGAGATCAAATGCCATGAAAGAAATACATGTACATTACGTCTCACACCGTTATAACATATCCCATAGGGCTCCATTGTAACATTTATGTCCAAATCAGAGTGAAAAATCAAATTCTGCAGCATGTGTCTAGGCTCAATTTCTTCACTGGTTCAAGATATGTAATTATTAAGGAAAAAAGCATACCTTGATCAAGTTTTTTGTTAAATTCAATGCTTTTGTGAGACCTATCAATTTCCAGAGTAATAATTATAATATGTCAACTATTCGCCCTAGATGCGGTTCGAACCAACAATTCTGAAATGACACAGAATTGTCCAGAAAGCTAATATCAGCATGAAATTTTCAGTGGTGACTTCTAAAATACTGACCATTTAATTTATGCTAGCAAATAACAAACCATTGCAGTATAAAGCCCTGAAAAAAGAAGAAAAAGAGAACTAAAGTTTTATTTCTACCTCCTCCATCTGTACTCAAGGGAGATAATAGTGGTGTGAGTCCATTGCAATATTTCTCTCCCCAACAAAAGTTCCCCAGGCAGGTCATCCAGTCTCGACTGTTATGACTAAACAATACCGCAGATCAGAAGATGATTAAAATAATTCCTAAAAATGATAATAAAAAGAGAAATTACTACTTTTCCATAGTAGTCCCATTTCTGGGCCCCAATATATCCCAACACCATCAGGGCTGGAAAATTTCACTCGTTTGCTCGCCATAAGTGAACATTTGGTCAGGACAAGTAAGAATTAAAAAATTTACCTTAATATTTCTTTCATTTTAAGCATTCAATAAAAAAAATGTTGGAAAGGGAGGACGAATAGCTTTTATAAGAAACCAGCCCTGTCCATCATTTCAACAAAAGTGAAACGACTACTCATAGGGATCATTTATGCCAAATATGAATGAATTTTGTTCATCAGTTCTTGAGAAGATTTTTGAAATTTTGAAAAAGACCCTTGTAAGACTCCAGGGTTATGAATTGAATAAACTTGAGAGAGCTTCATGTACCGGTAATAATGCTTCACACCAAAAGCGGTGTCAGAGAAGTAGTTGTTTGAAACAAAAATTAATGACGGACGGATGACAGACAAAAGCTCACCTGTGATTCGGCTCCAGTGAGCTAAAATGATATATTTTCTGGAAATACAAATAGTATTTAAAATTACAACAAAGAAATTGACATGTGATGATTTTTATCGCAATTTGTTTTGTGAAACGTAGCCAATGTGTTTGTCTATCAAGTCAAAGGTCGCAAGTTTGGTCCTCTTGTTAAGCCTTATGGCTCCTTATAATCAACACCCAGTACCGGATTTACATAGGACATTGACTCGACATTGATTCACAAAAGCTGTGTAATTATTTGGTAATTAAGGCTCACGCTGAACTAAAAAACATGTATAATATAGACATTTTTTTTACAAATTTACTTGCATGTCTTCATCCTTATTGAAGACTTTACACAGGAATACTTTGCAAAAATAAAAAATTCTCATTTATTTGTTTAAAAATAATGTTTTATTTGAGAATTTGAGATCTGAACCATTGTGTAATGAAAATAAATTAGATCTGGTCCGATAAAGAAAATTAAATTTCCATAAAGGTCCAGGATGTGCTCCAAAAGGTTGAATTTCAGATTTTCAAAAAATCAAACAACAACATGGAGGAATTTTGAAATAGCACTCGTTCAATGGTCAAGGTCACATGCTAACCAATGCAACTCCTATCAAGCTGGGCATCAGCTCCACAGCGATAATGTAGCGGAAAGAGTGTTGGCCACTCATACCAGAGTTTGCAAGTTCTATCCCTAGCTTGACCTGATGCCATTAAAAACAACACTTATCTGCATCATACATCAACGAAATTACACTTGACTTATTACGTGACCCGTGGTGCTAGGTCAAGAAAAAAAAAATGAAAGGATAGAGATCAAGACGAGGTTGGATAGTTAAAAGATAGAAATAAGAATAAAGTGGGTCCAGCTAATTTTTGCCTCTTCATCCCAGACCCTTCCGGTAACAGCGGCCACGGCCAGAACAGCAATAGGAATCACACGTGGCTAATTGTTGCTAGATCCCTGCAGGCCAGAATGAAAGTGATGACAACAATTGCAATGAAGACGAACAAGACCACCAACAGCAAGGATACTAGTATTGGTCAAACCTTTCTCTTACTAGTATTCACTTGCACGCAATTTTAATTACAATTCTCTGATCAGTTTGATTAGTTAAGTTTTTATTGTTTTCTTTACATCTCTTTTTTATTGTCTAAGATGTTTTCTACTAGCACCATTCCAATATACTATAATATTTATGTCAATGGTCACGTTTAATTGTACATTAATGTAAGACATCTTTGCTGTCATGATTGCTATTTCAAAACGAGAAAAGCAAAAAACAAAAAAACAAAAACAAAAAAAAACAAACAAAAAACAACAGAATCGCCGATGTCACTAACAGTTTTGATTTTGTTTCTATTTTTTATTTTCTTTGTGTTGACGTGTTTTTAATGTTTTTAATAACTAATTTGCCGCTTAGATGACACACATAGATATATTTTTTATTTCATTTTGTCAAACTGTGTTTGTGTGGTTAATACCTACCATAAGAATTACATTCTTGTTGCTACTTCTAATTCCACATGCTGCCACAGGTGAAGAAGGGCGACACAAAACAACGAGAACTAGACTCGCAAATTAAACATTTTGTTTTAGTTTCCAACTTTGTATATGTTTCAACAGTTGTTTCATGTCTTGTAACCGCGTGTTGCGCACGGCGCAAATGTTTTAATTCAACAAGCAGTCGCAGATAAAGAATAAAGTACAAAAGATGTAAGTATATTAACCAAAGTTACTGATGTTTTGAACTTCAGATGCTGCAATGTCTTTATAACCCAAGCTAATCGTGGTGTAGTCTGTGATGTTTATTAATAAAATTTAATAAAATATCACATAGCCAGTGGCATAACACTCACGACTGATGTTGTGATATAGTCAAACATCTGATCCATAGGTAGCATAGCACGTGCACAAGAAAAGAAAATGGCTCGGTTTCAATGAATCTGCTCATGAGAGCTGATACGCCCCCTAGTTAGATGACGATAATTTTACGTTTTAAATCACCAAAATGGTAGTGAATCGAACTATTCACTGATACTTCGGGGAGTAGAAAGCTGATGAAATCTGCAACATCGTGAAAAAAGTATATAGAAGTACCATTCAATGTATGAACAAACATGACTTTTTTGCATTTACATTTTTTTATTTATGATTTTTCGATGAAATATCTTAGCCACTCAATGGAGAAAATCTAGTTTCTTATATCTGCAATTGTGATTGTCCTTTATCACCGCGTTTGTCGATAGTGCGGAGTGTATAAGACTAAACACTCGCAAATGTTGTACTTCTTTAGCATGTCACACGGGGGCTTTTTAACACGGATCGGCAATATATTGTATCCGAATTACAATATCGAACAGTGCTGGAAATTAACCACCAACCTCAGCAGTCAGAGGTACTGGAACGTGAGACAGACATTTGATAAAAGTTGTACAGGGACTTAATAATGATAACAGTATCTTTGTTTCCCATGAACTGTTTACCTCCCTGAAAACTGCCAGTTACCACTAAGTAACGCTCACTGCTATAACTTGTTACAACTGGATATCATGTTGCTTCAGAATTAATTATGAACAGTTTGATGCATTGTGAGACATTTTCAGCCGTGAAGAATGATTTATGTTGCTAATAACTTGACTTTGTAAATAAGTTATATCTCAATCGACGTGCTTGGAAATTGAAAACAGGGCATTACCGTCGGAATCTGGTCGTCTTTATTACCATGTTCAAATTTAAATCTGTGAAATCAACACATTTCAGAAATATAACATTTCTTCGATTTTCCATAATATATGTTCGCTCCAAGGATCCGAAGTGGAATAAAACTGTTAAAAGACAAAACAAGTAAGGAATTGTAATTGTGTCAACTCAAACTGTACGGTCATCAAATTTAGTGGCCAATATATATATACCTACCTTTTGACTATTCAAAACTATGAATGCAGACATTTGAATAACACATAACCTAATTATATATATTGCGGTGACTGGCGGTTTTCATAAACATATCATTTCTTATTTTTCCTAGAAAATAATTTATCAATTAGTATGAAACAAACAAATACTATGTATTGAAAACATTTAAAAACAAGGAATTGGTGCATTCATTTCCTTATTTCTTAAATTGTCTGTCTGTCTGTCTGTCTGTCTGTCTGTCTGTCTGTCTGTCTGTCTGTCTGTCTGTCTGTCTGTCTGCCCGCCCGTCAATCGTACATACTCGGCAAATTTCGTCATCCTTCGGTATTTGACTTAATCATGATAATTGGCAAGGTGTTCCGAATGTCTGTATTATCCCATCACTCGGAACACCTTGGCTATTACTACGTAATAACCTCGGAAATAATACGGGGCCGCCATATTGCTGTGACCCGGCCTTTCTGCCGAGTACCAGACTAACACATGTCCGGACTACATTCAAAATGGAGACTATCAACCTGAAAATGTGCTCATTATGTTTACTAAAGAATAGAGACATGTATAATGTTATTGTCCAAAGAATACTGAATGCACGTCGAAAAGTCAGCCATTTTTTTTGTTTACGATAATAACGGAAAGTAACTTGCCGGGGCAAATTACCAATTGGTGTATTCCTACTATTATTTACGAGGTCTAATACCGAAGATGACGGAATTTGTCCAATCGTGAAACATCGGGTATTTCCGTATCCTCCGTAGAATACACTTCGTGTATAGCTCTAGAATACACCAACGCGAATCGCCTGTGTTACAAGTCTGTGTTCATTCGCGTGAAAGTAACAAATAATGTATCCGTCATTAAGTTGATTATATATGGCGTTGTTATATCGATTTTTTTTATTTATACACTCGACATGGGTCATATTTATAGGGAAATTTAAAATATCAGTCTTGATTAACAAACGTTTATATTTTCAACGTACATGTATATAAACAGGTGGCATAAGGGGGGCGCCATTTTATTTTATCATGTGACTGAAAGTATTTCCAAAATGGCGCCTTATTATGTCAGAGGTCTATTGCGTAGCATAAAGGCCGAGGTGATCAGATTGGGAATTTGTCGAGTATGTACGATTGATGTATCGCTATGTCTGTGGCGTCGTTGTCGTCGTCTCTCTGTATATCTGTATGTCTATGTATCTCTGTGTCCGTGTCGTCGTTGTCGTCTCTCTGTATATCTGTATGTCTATGTATCTTTGTGTCC